>CM050917.1:33895039-34125982 GCA_027742785.1 Vigna reflexopilosa
ATGATTCTTCACCTTTTATATGGTGCGTTTTGAGTAGTTACATTATTATTACTACTGAATCTAAGTAGGAAAAAGTAAACTTGAAAGTAGGGAAAGTCCGTTGGTTAGTAAATTTGGGAAGGGGGCATTCACAAATAATTGTTAAAGTTACATCTATACTAGAGAAAGTGTTACCAGCCCAATGAAGTTAATTTCCAAATTAACAGCCATTGATAATGCAGTATTGCCTGTACTGCAACCTCCACCAAATATTGATAACTATTTCAATAACACATAATGAGACTTCACTTTAAAAAAATCCCCCTTCCAATTTTATTAAAAATTCACCAAAATATTATGAAATGGTTCAGCCAGTAATCAAACTCCAGCTCAATTAGCAGTTTTATTTAAGTTTTAAAAAAAAAAAACCGTTAGAGGAAAAATCATTACAATCACACAGGATGATGAGAGATCAAATGCAACAGCCACTGGCACGACAATTAGAGGCTTCCTTAATTATCGGAAATTAATGTACTTACCAAGGAAAGTTTCTGTTCTAATTTTTTAACAAGGTTGGCATGCCGTAGTTGTTCTACTTCTCTCATTATTTTTTGCTTGTGACGCTCATCTAATGTTTTACCCCACTTTGCATCTGCATCCAAAGTTTCACCAAGTGTCCCTGCCTCAGCTGACAGTTCTGATGTATTATTACTTGGTATGAGTAGTGATGATGCTCTCAATCTCGCTTGCTCCTCCTCATCTTGCATTATTTTTGCAGTTCTTTCCCTCTCCAGCAAGGTTTGAGTGACATCTGCTGATAGAAAATTCTTTCCTCGAAAGAAGACCAAGAAGTCTTTATTTCTGGACAGTAGTATACCACCGGTCAATTTCTGTAGCCAGAAACAAACCAATCATTGATCAACAAATTGCAAGGACCCATAATTTTTTAATATTAAATTAAGTTTATAGAAATATATAGTTTATGTCATTCATTAATTAATAGAAATAGTGGGATGTTACACAAATCATCCACTATATGTACTTAAAAATGCATATAACAAACTTTTATGTCAGTAAATGATAATAATAAGTAACGCGATATTCATATCTGATATGTTGACACACTAGCAGCAAAATTTTTCATCCAACACCATGCCAATATATGCATTAATCTACATTATTTATTCATCATAATATTCACATTGATATGAATCTATACCAATATGGATAGTGGTCGACATTTTACTAAAGCCTCTACAACCAAGTAATAAAGATTTTTCATATAAGATAATAGGGTTAGATATATCTCAGAATCTACAACCCAAGGCAGCGAGCGAGAGACCAGTACAACTTATCAAGTAAATAAAGAAAAAGCCAAAAGTAAAGTAAAAGGTACCAGATTACTGAAGCAATAAGAAATACTAGCATGCAACAAGAACATTTCAGAGGATTAGGAATACGTAACTAAGTAAATAATAAACAAAGGTGACAGTTTTGTTTGTCAACAATGATTTTATTTACACAAAATATAAGCTGACTATTTTTCTCACAATTTTAGAGTCAGTAACATAACAAGCTTTAATTTTTCTATTACTCCATATATCACAGTTGCTAGTGACTTTGAGGCATTTGAATAACAAAAGATTAAGGCTTCATCAACAGATTTTTAATAAAACACAAACAGAAAAAGTGACAGTGAGAGCACTACCAGGTCAGATGTGACACTGCCATGAAATCTGTGCCAAGGTTTATTAACTGAATCCCAAAGACCAAACAAAGTTCAAAACTTAGAGAATTACAAATTTACATTATGAACTGGTTTCAATTTCCTACCATTTAGGGGGTGTTTGGTACTAGAACTATTTTACATATCTAAGAATCTGAATTCTGGGAAATATGATTCCTAAGAATGATTAAATTTTGTTTGATTGGTGAAAAATATTGTGGGGAATATTTATATAGATTTTCTAGAAATCAAAGAGCAATATGTTATTTTTATTAAAATCTTTAACTCCTTACCACATTAAATGATTTAATAAGGATAACGTTATATTTTTTTTCCATACATTTTTTATTTTTACCCAGGAAAGTTAGGTTCTCACCTCTTCCTGTAGGAAAATTGACCAAACACAACTTCCTGGGAAACATTATTTCCAAGGAATGTTAATTTTTAAAAGGTAAACCAAGCATGGAAACCATACTTTCTAAAATCCAGATCACTGAAAAACTACAAACTTTCTTTCTACCAATGCCCACCTAAATGGATGCCGTTAAATGACACAAATTATGAATATTTTCATACATAAAAGGAAAGATTATGCATTAGGAAATGGAAAACCAACTCTGGAATAATGAAAAGTCAAAGCCACAAAAACAGAGACAATAATTTTGATTAATTGAATAGGAAAGTGCATGATCAATCACCTTGATCTCTTCTGCCATTCTCTCACTGGTAGTTAGCTGTACACCTCGTTTGAGGGCAACCTTTGCAATAGAACTTACTTCCCACAATTTAATCATTGCTACAGCTAATCCTTGAAGTTGTCTGTTTCTACCTAAATATCATTATTAATTTAGTATAGTCAGAATAAAATTCAAAACTACACATGCCCAAGGGAAACAACATCAAACCTAATGCAAAATGTGGAGGAAGGGTCCTTGCAATCCGTCGTAGAGCAGTTGCCTCCCTTAAGCCAAGTGTTGATCTCACACCAAAAGGAAGAACTCTAAAGGGAGGTTGGTAACCAGGAACAGTTGCAGGAAGCATATCCGCATCAACAGGTAATGGATCACATCCAGACCAATCTGTGTATCTAGGGCCAAGACCATCCAATAACTTGTCTACTTCAAGTTCATAACTGACTTTGGGAAGATAATCTCTTTCTTCCTGGTCATTTGTAGATTCTAAATTTGCCAATGGTTCACTTGTCCCAGAATTAGAAGCAATGTTGGGAGAATTCCTCACAGAATTATAAGAAGGTGTTGGCAAAAGCTTAGAAGAGTTCTCGCTTTTCTTATACATTTGTTTGTTTTGTTGTACTGAAGAAACTTCATAGCTCACACCCCTGTATAAGGAAACAGAGTTGCCAGACCTCCAAATTACAAGACCACCAGTTTTTCTCTGAACGTGATTTTAAGAATAAACAAGAATACAACAATAGTTATTGATAGTCAAAGTAGTGAGCATATAATGAAAAATTGGAAATATACACATTCTAATCAATGGCACACGGCAAGCAGTGTTGGCAATATACACATTCTACAGATAAAGTGTTCAAATCAATCCCTAGGATAATCTCATCTCTCTGACAAATGTTAACGTTGAAGAAGAAAGTATTACCAAACTCAAATACACTTAGTTCTCGACTCAGTTATTTATGAGTACACAGGAAAATTTGTAAAAATAGGTGTCACGGCCAAAGAAAAAATTACAGACATCAGAAATGGTCGTGAAAACATCTTACGAAAAACCTGTTTGATATATATAATTCATAATAAGGTTGCCCAGCTCCAATCCCAGGAAAGGGAAAGTCTTGGACGAGCATGAATTGATCATAGAAATTACGGATTAAATCCTAAAGAAATTTGTATATATATCAACAATTCTCCGGCTATTCTGTCGATCGTATTTCCCACGTTGATTTGACATGTCTAAAGCAGAAAATAATAATAATTGGATGGGCAATTCGGCATCCATCTGGCGCTAAATATATGACAGAAACAAGCACAAGAAGGTAAAAAAATTGGGTTGGGGGAAGCTCATTGAAATACAACTCACAGTCCTATTCTGTTAGTGGTGTAAAAGACTACTTCCATACACAGAAGACGTGACAAAGACATTGTTGGTCTATCTACTTCAGAGAATTTTACGAACCTCCCAAGTTGCACGGACATGAGCAATTTTACAACTATTCTAATTATCCAAAACAAGTTTAAACACACTTCACGAAGGTGTTTCATCCTTCACTTTAATAAACATGCGCTTCTCATTCCCACTATGGACCCTACAGGTTTTGCAACAAAAGCAATACTTTCAAAAACACACAAGAAGCCAGAGATAAACAACAAACCTCCAGTATTTCATGCATCCTCCGCATGTTGAGCGCGGCCTCGCCTTCGAACTTGAGCCTCACAATCTCGGCCGTCTTCCACCTCTCGTGAATCTTGTCCACAACAGCTTGAGTAACCCCGCTCCCCGCAATTCTTGTCTTGTGCTTCTTCTCAAATGTCAACCTGAGCAGCCTCTTCAATTCTGACTGGGGAAGAGTCAATTCCGCCAGAGAGGTCTTACTTCTCTTTCTTATGGCTTCCCTCTCTTCTAACTCTTCAGCCTCTGGCTTCTCCCACGGAAACCTCGCTTCCCCATCATCCCTTCCAAATCTTCCAAACCCTAATGGAGACTCTGGAGAAAACCCACCTCGTGCATTCGGCAACATTCCTTCTTCCACGTAAAATATATCCTCCACTGACCCTTTTTCTATCACTCTCTCCTTATTCTCAATCCCGTCACCGGCGTACCCAATTTTCTTCAATTTTTCCACAATCCTATCCATGGTGCTTTCACGGCTGTTACCGCCACCCTCCTCGTCAGAGCTCGAAAAACCGGCTTTTGACGCGTGCCCATTTCCGGAACCCTGGTAGTCCAGAACTGAGCGTGGCGGTTTGGGACGGGGGTATTGGTTGGCAGGGTGGCTCCACCGTTTCAACCAATTGTTTTCGGAGGAGAAACTTTTGGCGGGGTTGCAGCGAAAGATGACGAGTGATTTGGGACGGAGGAAAGTAGAATTGGGAGAGGGTGTGAGGGAGTGGCGGAAGAGAGAGTTGCATAAGAACGGTGAAGAGTGAAATGAGTCGAAGAATGGGCGAGTGGGTACAACAGCCATAATCACATTGGCATTAGTGAATGTAGAGAAAGAAAATGGTGATGGTAGTTTCTTCTCTTTCTGCTCTGTTTTTGGTGTGTTCTGCTTCTTACTTACTCACCTTGCTCTGTGGAGATATACATCCATGATGATTTTTCCTTGGCCAAAACGACAGTGGATAGGGGGCTGGATGGACATGGACTACCACTTCCCACTCACTCACCAATCATCTCTCCGACAATTTCATTTTATTTCTTGTTTTTTTTTCGCAGTTATCTAAAATCTTAAATAGAAGAAAATAATTATATTAACAAAAAAAATGAATATTACACATAATAATAATTTTAATATAAAGCTCTATTTGAAGATATTATATATATTTTTAAATCAAGGAGAGAAATAAAAAAACGTCGACCTATAATAATATGGGAAAATTAAAATATTTAGAAATTAACTTAAATTAAAACTAATCAACATTAAAATTTAAAGTAAGTACAATAGACGAAAAGTCATATCTCAATAATATTTTAACTGGCATAATCACATTTAAAATAATAATAACTTTATCATAAAATAAATTATACTTCATCATAAAATAAATATTAAACACTAAAAATAGTTATTTGAATTTTATATGAAAGAAAAATATTTTACAACTACTAAAATTCGAATTCCTACATTTTATATAAAAAGTAAAGTAATAAAACATATAATGGAATTCATTTAGTATGGTATTAACATACACACGCAATTATATATACTTTAATGGAATCAAAATTCAACGGTTTATGCCTCTTACAAAGGAGAAAGTGAGGGAGTTTTTAGTTTTGAAATCTCTATTTCGAGGTTTATACTTTATTGAGACTGATATTTTGCAATAAACTTTGAATACAATCATAATTTTTTAATACATAATTTTTTTATATTCATTTGATATTATTTTTATTATCTTTTATTTTTTTTATAAATAAAAAAATTATTTTTATAACTATTGTATTATTATTCATTTGAATTTAATATGTTAACAAAACTATCACATCGTTCACTTTAAATCATTGATTTTTTATACTATTATTTAATATATCATAACATTACTCCTCCATTTTTCCTTAACATAGATTTTTAATTAATAGAAATAATTTATTTTCAAAATTACCAATCTAGGTTACTTTTAAAAAAATTACCTAGAAAGTCATGATATTTAAACACAATTTTGTTGTTTTGAAGAAGTCATAGTATCCATGGAAATTATGAAAATGAAGTCGTTAAAAAAATAATGACCACTTTTTTGTAAATTAAAGTTCACGTCATGAGCATTTAATTCAATGAACGCTAACTACACTTGATAAGAAGAAATTGTCATTCTTTATAAGGATTTCAATTAATTTTTTTTAAATAATTGAATTTTGAATTAAAATCGTTATATTTTTTACGATTTCAGTTCAAAATCGTTACATAAAATAATAATTTTAATTCAAATTCAATTATATCAAAATCGTTAAAGAAATTATTTTAATTCAAAATTTAATTACTCAAAAAAATTTAATTGAAATGATCACATAGAATGACAAGTTATTCTGTATATAATTAACATTAATTAAATTAAGTGTTTGTGAACTTTAAAATCATTCACTTCCATAATTCAAAGTGATCCATAAATATGATGACTTTTTCAAAATAAAGTCGTGTTTATACAACACGACTTGATCCTATAAATAATTTTCTTTAAAAGAAATCCTGATAATTTTGAAAACAAATTAACCTCATCCAGTTAAAAAACCACTTGTCGTATGTTCGAACTAGAACGTAACTTAGTTCTTACTTCATATGTTCATGCTAGAAAACCTAGAAATATTTTTTAGGGAATCAAAATCAAGATCTATTAAAAATACTTTATAATTTAAAATTATTTTAAATTATTATATTTCATTTCTTTTGCGATTTATAAATTGCACTTTATTAATAAAAAATATTTTTTACTGAGTAGTCACGTAGTAATAAAATGTGGGAACAGTTGACTTAGCCTCTTGCTGAAAGGAGTTTGTATGAGTAGTAACCAAAGTCATTCTTGTTCACACTTAAAAGAAAATATAACACATCAAAATCATAACCTAAAAAAGTGAGCCCCAAAAACAATGGTGAAGGAAGAGCACGACAGAGGAGAACGGCTCATTATATGAACATGCAGAGCTAAGTTTATTCAATTTTAATTATAGTTAACAATGGAGATAAAGATGAAGCAAAGCCATTATTCATTTTCCCATTCATCATGGGCAAATCAAGTGGCTACATAGCTTTCATCTTGACACAAAAGACATGCATAGACACAGCAAAAAGAAATCCAAATACAAAGGTTTGCCAAAGCAAACTCGTGGAGGCTAAGAATTAACCTCTTTCCCCTCCTTCACATTCAGATGTTGCCACTGTTTGGAGCATCACGATGGCAACACTTGTAATTAACAGAAGTCACCTCCATCACACGTCCACATGTGGGATTTGGGCATGTTATAGTCACTAGAACATCTGCATTATTTTTAACAATAGCACATTGTTGACGAGCGTATATCTCGTTAAGCTTAATCTTATAGTATTCATCGAAAGCCACGTCAAATCCTTCTTTTTGAAACACTTTGTCTTTCCATGCATCAAACTCAACCAAAGTTTGACGCATAGGCTCACCGTGACCAAGAACCCTCACGTTAGACCCTTTGGTGAGAATAGCCCATCCTTGTTGGTCTTGTTTAAGGCAAAGCAAGGTCCTCACAATTTTTTGAATCTCACAGTCCACCACATCCTTATGCTTCTTCAGTCTCTTCCTTTCTATTTCAATCCAGAAACGAGGAACAACCCTGGGGTCATCCTTCCCCAACTCATAGTGATCTATTATAGTATCTGTGTTCAAGATAGCTGCATGCCCTTTTGTTTTCTCCACTGCCACTGCGAAGTCTTGGATCCACTTTTTGTCAGCTCCTCCGTAGATGAAAATATACCTGTCTCCGGTGACCTAATTCACGTTGAAAACAAAGGTACATAATTAGATAAATTTCATATCAATCTCTATGATTATTCCTAAAAAGTAGTGCACTATTATATCTAACTAACAGCAGTGAACAATGGGTTTACCTGCTGTATTCCAAGATTTGCTTTCTTTGTTGCATCCCAGAACCACTTCCATTTTAGAGTAAGGTCAATGCCATCAGATTTCCTAAAGGGGAACGCGTCGATCCCCCATTGGAAAATCAAGTCCATAGCATCTTCATTCAACGTGTCAGCGAGAGGGGTGAGCACTGGTATAATAGGTTTACCCCTATAATTAAATTTCTCTTTTATTAGGTCAGTGCCTGGTAGCTCAGTGAAGAACTCCACTGCGTACCATTTGATGGTATCCTTCAACGCATTGAATTTGAGTCTTTGCTTGTCGTCCCAGAAAGTCACAATGGGAATCCATAAAATCTTGAAATCCTCTTTCTTGTAGGTTTTTATTATTTCACTTGGATTTTCCTGTAGTCTGTCGTAGAGTGAATTCAAAAGTGAAATCTCATCTTCAATCTTGTCGAGGCTTGAAATGAACAACAAGACATATTTCTGGTCGAAGACTTCAATATCCTGTTTTGAATACATCAAAAAGAAAAAGACATCATCATTAGTTTTGTCGTTAAAATGATTCCAATTTGGCAATATAAGTGAAAAAGGCTAGATTGATTTTTTTTCATAAAAATATGTTGACACAGTCGTCAACTTTTGGATAGATTAATCGGCATATTAATATCATATCAAAAGACAGGCAAAAGATGTGGAGTCTAAATTTCTTAGAGACTAACCGTGGTGGTTTTGATGCTGCCATCATATATTTTGACCTTAGATCCATTATGTTGGATCAGAAGCCTTAAGAGTTCTACAATATCTTTGGGATTAGAAAATGCCTTCTTGCGCTTGTAGTATTCATCTGCATAACCTGCAACAAACAGATATTCTTCTTTATAGCATCTGATGATCAGTTTCATCATACTTATTGGCTTCCAATAAAATTAAATACAATAGATAGCATCGTGCAACCTTTTTGCTCTCGGCTCAATTTAAGATGGTCCTGGAATCTAGAAGCAGCAGAAGAAAGCCTTTCCACAAAATGCGATAATACATAGTCCCTGAAATACATTAATAAAGAATTTGAGTTATAATCAGTTATAATATATATATATATATATATATATTCTACACACTTATCACGAACGTCAACATGCACTAGTGAATTATATCAGTGACAGTTGAGAAGATAACTTACGACACACCAACGAGGTTTCCGGTGGCAGCAATAAGGGAAGCAATTATCCAATATACAACAACAGGAACCTCATGCAGGGCATCAGACAAAGATGGCACATCCAGTATGTCGTAACCAAAAGAAGACAATCTTGTCCACTCTTGGATGTCGTGAAGCACTTTCATCACTAATGCCACCAAAATGGTGGCAGGGTCCTTTCTGGTTTGAATTTGATTCAGTTGTTTCAAGGAGTTTGTAAGTAGGTTATCCGGTGTTGCAACATCACTGAGGTGCAGAAGATTCCCATACTCCAAAGCGAAAGCAGCTAGAGTTAATAGTGCCTTCGCATCCCACGAGTAGTTTCTGAGGTGATGAAGAATGCACATTGTAGCTTGGTGCACGTAACGTTCACCACGGGGTGTGGTTATCATCTGTTATCATATCATTCTATTACTTGTTTAAAATATTCTTGAAGTATATTAAATCTGTGCTTTTGCAAACGCGAGATCATAATATAATACAAAGAACTCACCCTTTTTGAATGAACAAAAATAAAGTATTATAATATATGTGGAAATAAAGTAAGGAATAATGATTGTGCCATGAGATAACCTGACAGGAAATCAGCTTCATTGTACGAAACTCTGGTTGGAAAACGGTCTGATAAGCTTTGCTTTCAGTTAACCTTGTCTGTCACTCACGATATAACCAATTATAAGTTATAATTAGATTTATATGATAATTAAACATCCGTAGTGTGAATATTTATAGCTAATATACATTGAAAAGGTGATACTACCTATAAATCTATATAGAAAGAAACAACCTATCAAGGAAGATTTGCATTTGTCGGAGGGAGAATGAATGAATGAAAGGAAGTTAATTACATCGTACCTTAAGTACAACACTGGAAACAACGTCGAAAAGGACATCTACATCGCACTTGTCATCATCATGGAGATGGGTGACATAAACTTTCTCAAGGATCTCAGAGTCGGTGAGATCAAAGGGGTTCGGCAGCTGGGGTTTCTGCTGCTTTGAAGTAGCATCAGCTCCATTGGACAGTGACATGGTGAATCAGGTTTTGGGAGCAAAACAAGTATTCTTGAACTTGTAAAATCTGAAAGCAAAGGATGCCTTGTGGGGTTTGGTTGGTTCATCCACGTATATATATATATATATATACATACACACACACATAAGCTGAAGAGGCCACAAGAGTGTAGATTTGGTATAATTACTTTATTGGTAAATGAAGAGTTTCGAAAAAAGACAATATACGAAGTAGCTTCTGCTGGGGCCTTTGAAGGCGTGAAATGTGCCTTCTAGTGTGATTTTCATAACCTACCCCTTATGGGGTTCATGGAAAATGTGGGATGACAAAGGATATCATAGGCAATTTGTTGCAAGTTCGCAAAACTTTAGAAAAAGATGATGCCGCTTCCCAAATAGGATCACAAAAATTTAGGCTTCAAGGAAAGAACAAAAGTACTAACGTAATTTTACTCATCAACAAAGATGCTTCTAGACAGAAATCTTAGAAGATGGACATATGAGAGTACTTATCTGAAATTAAATAATCAACATTAGCTTTACTAAAGCTTTAAAATTATATATATCTGTAGATGTTTCGTCATCCACATTATGCACTTTAAATTAACAGCATGTAATATTAACTATCGATTGAAATAAATTAAGTTGAATAGCTTCATTATATATATTTTATTTATTGTAGTTCATGAAATCTATTATAATGTCAAGTTGAAACTACTTCTTTTATATATATATATATATATATATATATATATTGGAATTTAGAGAACCAAAGGGAGCTAAATATAATAAGTAAAAACAGCCGAAGAATAAAAGATGTTGCGGGTAAAAAAATAGTATATCATTCAAAATTTTAAAATTATATATAGCATCTATTCTCTACAACGTAATTATCACGTATGCGCTTTAATAGTTATAATATCACCTTTTTTTCCTGAATTATACCTTTTTAGTCAAGTTCACAAGGAATGTATCATACAACATTATGAATTACTTACGTGTGTGTAACATAATATCAAACTCTTAATTACAAACACCTGTTTATTAGTTTATCGTTATACCGTTTCGTTCGGTCTAAAATAATACAATATCTAGTACTCTCATATTAATATATTTTTGTATCAATTAAAAATAGATCAATATTTCAACAATAGATAGAGAATGAATATGAAAGCATCCATTTTTGCCGATTTATAAAGATTACTCTGGTAGTAAGTTCCTATAAAAGAATATATCACCAGGTTTAGAAAGGCTGTTATTATTCTTTGGTATGCTTATATCACATCTGAATATTTGTATATACAATTCAATCATTTGAACCGTGAAGTTAAACGGTCATTGAATGTGATAAAACATTTCAGAAATTCAAAACGTGAATACAAGAAAATCTAAGTGACATGGAGAATAAAAATGAAAAATTTACACAATATATATATAAATTTATTATCTTGAGATTTTAGATAAAAAAAAAGTAATATAAAATCTCTTATATAAATTTGGGTTATGTATCATTAGGAATGAGTATCTTTAATGTTTCTCTTTAGAAAGACCCAACAAAACAAAACTTTCTTTCGCTGGCCCTTGTTCTTTTCTTAGATCTTAGTAATTGATACATTTGCTTGGCTTGGCCCAGATGCTTTATATTACACTTTGTTGAGAGCAACATATACTTGGGAATCTGGTTTAAGGAAAAGCAAATCTCTTCAAAATCCTTGAATCTCAATCCATGGTCCCATGCTGTTTCTTTAAATTCCTACTTTCTATGCCAATCCAAAATAAATGAGCAATGATTGGAGTCATCTTTTGTGACGTGAAAGTGTTAGAGATATGGAAGTGCGTCAGATAGTAGGGCTTGCCCTATGTATTATGGGCTTATTTTTTTCTTTTTTTTTTTGCTTAAACCCTGAATTAGTCCTCATATTTGTATACAAATCTCAGTTTGGTCCTCAAGTTTTGAACTGTTTCAATTGGGTCATAATTTTTGTAAAAATGAACATATTTTACCCTAACCGTTAAGTTGTCTCAAACGGCGTTAATTGATGCTGAGATGAATTTTTTATTTTAGGCTTAATCTCTCCTTTGGTCCTTATGTTTGTGTGAAAATCTCAGTTCGGAGTCCTCAAGTTTTAAACTGTCTCAATTGGGTCATAATTTTTGAACTGTCGACAACGACGACTTTTTTTAGTTTGAAAGGGAGAAAAGGTGTGAGTCGGGGGGTTTGAGGGTGGAGGAATGAGTGAATTGTGATCAGTGATTGGAAGGAAAAAGAAAGACCATAACCACGTGGATTTAATGATTTTAAAACATAAAAAAAAAATTACAGCTCAGTTCAAAGTTAACGCCGTCTCAATACACTCAACGGTTAGGGTAAAATGTTGTAAAATGTTTGCATTTCACAAGGACTTGAGGAAAAACTTGAGGACCAAACTGAGATTTTCACACAAACATAAGGACCAAGGGAGGGATTAAGCCTAAAATAAAAAATTTCATCCCAGCATCAATTAACGCCGTTTGAGACAACTTAACGGTTAGGGTAACATTTTTACAAAAATTATGACCCAATTGAGACACTTGAAAACTTGAGGACCAAACTGAGATTTACACACAAAATGGAGAGTTTAAGTTTTTTTTTAAGATTACCCTCTATACCAATTCCCCATTGCTTTCTCAACCACAATATTTCAAAAATGCCCTTCTTTAACAATTTAAAATTCATTAAAATTTTGAAAATTTGAATTTCGAAATCCGTTTTCAAAAAATTCATCTGGCATTTATTGAAGAAAAATTTATTTAATAGATTTCAAAATTCGTTAAAAATTTTTTCAAAAATTTCAACAGATTTTAAAATTCGTTGAAGGTTTAAAATTTTTTTTAATAAATGTCGAAATTCGTTGAAGAATTTTTCATTAATAGATTTTGAAATTGATTAAAGAAAGAGTGAGGATGTAGGATTTTTTTAAATATAAAGAATAGTTTTTGAAATTTAAAAAAAATGTGATGATGCAAGAGCAATCCTCACGTTTTTTTAGTTGGTAGTGCCAGAATAAAAGATTGTAATTAGACCAAAACAAATCTGAATCCATCGTAATACTTAAGCACTTGTAAAGGACAAGAGGAATGGAGAAAAAAATAATAATAATAAAATTGAGTGAATAGATAAATTGTGATTCACTAGTTAGAAATTGAAAAATTAAGTTTGTGT
The DNA here is from genome assembly GCA_027742785.1 of Vigna reflexopilosa. Taxonomy (NCBI): domain Eukaryota; kingdom Viridiplantae; phylum Streptophyta; class Magnoliopsida; order Fabales; family Fabaceae; genus Vigna; species Vigna reflexopilosa. Next base: position 33,908,397 of record CM050917.1, read on the forward strand.
CCCAAAAATGTGAAAGGACCCAAAAGAAAAGAGATAAAAAAAATTTAATTACTATTTTTGTGGTTTTGATTTGATTTGGTTCAATATTTTTATCCCTTAAATCAAGTCTCATTTTGTGTTAAATGTTTAAATTTAGTTATTTATATTACATTCGAATAAACGGAGTTGAATTGGCCTTAATGTCACATTCATAATTTTTCAGAAATTATATATCAAATCACTTCACTAAATATTGAATTAAATTTATCTTTCAATTTAAATTTTAAAATAAATGTATATTTTAAAATAATATTTTTTTTAATTTTGATCAATGTGTCCTATCCATAACAATGAACTTGACTATTGACTAGAAGAACCGACTCATCCTTTAAAGAAAAATAAAAATAAAATATTACAAATGTAAATGTCAAGCTTTTATTGTAATTTTTAAATTTTAATATTTTAAAATAATTAAAATAATGTATTTTTTTCTAGTTATCTTTTTTATAATTTTAATTCCTCTAAAAATATTAATATTATGATGAAGTTTAAACTAAATTATTAATATATTTTATATCTTTTAAATTAATTTGTCTACTTAAAATTTTTTTTTAAATAAATAGTATTTTTATTTTGTATTTTTTCATGTTTTGTAATTTTTTTATTGGTAAATAGACAGAATTCAACTAATTTTTAAGGAAGTTAGTATGATGTTGATTTTAACAAATTGAACCAATTTTATATTTAAATAAGAAAACATTGTCCAGTTTTCAAATAAAACTTGAACTTAATTGAGTGAAAAATATATAAAGTCTAAATTGAATACTGTAACACTAATATATTACACATGTGACATTATCACTATCATATGACATGACATTAACACGCATGAATAAAAATTTCAAAAAAATAAAAAAATTATAAACTAATAAAACGTAATATTTACATGGAAAACATTAACATGAATTCAATTATTTATTTATACATATCTAACAAGAAATACTAAATTAAATCAATTTAGCAAAAAATAAGACTTAACTGAACCACTTAATCAAAACTACAAATATTGAAAACATAATAGTAATTAAAAAATAAAATAGGATATGGTTAAATAAGGTAGCATCAGAAGATAGTCTCGTATTTAAAATACTGATTCACCTACTTCTAGCTCTCATGACCCCTTGGAGTCACATTATACTTTGAAGAAAAAAATATAAAATTGTAATATTTCTTTTACTACAATAATAGTATCAATAGGTGATGTTGATGGTCAAAACTAGTTTTCGAAAAATAATTTTATAAGTTTTGTAAGAATATGTTTAAATAGAACGTTGAACTTTAGATTACTTAAAAAAATTATTAGACCTAACAAATCAACTTTTTAGTTAAAGACAAATAATACTTTTCAGAATTATTGTAAAAAAACATTATTTTAAAAAAGATTAAATATATTTTAAATTTTTGAACTTTGATATAAAATAAAATTCCATTTTATTGAAAACTTTAATATATTTTAATTTTAAAATTTTAAAAATAAATAATATTGTAATATCTCATTTTAATAATATAAAATTATCAAAATAAAACATTACATGGTGCTAAAAGAACAATTAAATAAAACAAACATTCCACAAAGAAGAAATCTACTTCTAAAAATTCATCTAAATACACTATTGTTTTACTCTCATCTCTCGCTAGAACATATGTGAAGACTTCATTTACGTGTGTATATATACATGGACACACACAAGCGGAAGAGGCCACAATACATTTGGTATAATTACTTTATTGGTGCCTTTCAAGGCATGAAATGTGCCTTCTAGTGTGATTTTCATAACCTACCCCTTATGGGGTTCATGGAAACGTGGGATGACAAAGGATATCATAGGAAATTTGTTCCAAGTTTGCAAAACTTTAAAAAAAGATGATGTTGCTCTTGGGTACTATTTCAGTGGGATTGGTTCGAAGGTCAGTTGACCTTTCTTCTCTGCTTTCTATTGGTCGTTTTAATCCTTTCTGACAACACAATCTTCCGATGGGTGGTTGACCTGCAAAAGACACTCCGACTTATAAAGGTCTATATTAAGATAGATCAAGGTTATTTTGTGGTCAAACACATTGATTAATCATTAAATCAGACAATCAAATTCAATAATACATGTTAATTGTCTATTAATACCATATTTTGATGTAATATGACCTGTCAATCACTTGTAAATAGAATATATTCGCATTTAATATAGTCATTAAACATATTAATTGACCATTAATGATATTTATCTTTCCTTATTAATGTTTGTTTGACCATTGGTCGGTTGCCTGTTTTGGCTCCGGATTCTCCTCAGTCGAGGGTACAGTATAGGTACAAACAAAATCCCACATAAGAAAAAATAAAATATGGACATGAGTGTTTATATACACAATAAGATACCTTCATTGATAAGAGGCCTTTTGAAGTTGTACCAAAAGCAAATCCGTGAGAGTTTGACCCAAAGTGAATAATATCTTATCAATGTGAAGACTTATGTGTATGTGTGAGTGTTGAACCTTCTTGCAGCCGCTTTTCAAACAGGATCACAAAAACAAAAATATTTAGGCTTCAAGAAAAAAAACAAAAGTACTAACTAATGTTACTCATCAACAAAGATGCTTCTAGACAGAAATCTTATAAGATGGAGATATGAGAGTACTTATGTGAAATTAAATAATCAACATTAGCTTTACTAAAGCTTTAAAATTATATATTACTGTACTCGATAAATGATGTTTCGTCATCTACGTTATAGAAAATCATAAACCAAACACCGCTTAATTAATATTTATTTTATTTTATTTTTCAATTTTATCGTGCAAATAGATACAACTTAAATTTTAATAAAGTGAAATTTTGCATGAAAAGCACAACCTCAATTTATAATATCTTTCTTCATCGAAATCACGAGTGATAAGATTGAGTTGAGTTATTTTTATATTGTGCTGAAGTAGTCCACCGCCAACACGACTTTGACATTAATGAAATTCGTCCGCCTGAGTCAGCTGCATGAGTACTATATATTATTTTCTTCTTCTTGTTCAAACCACGATCCCTAGAGTTTAGCAACATGGTTACAATCCTTATCAATCACCTTTCCAACTCATATTATTGGAGCATGTAATACTGCCTTTATTCAATGAAAATCAACTACCATACACACAAAAAAAGAAGTCATTATTTAGTTTCAACCCATTGAAGGGCAAACAAAGTAGCTATAGGACAATACATATGAAGTAAACAAGGAAAGTTACATTGAAACTCCATAGCAGAGCAGAGTTTGAAAGATAATCGTTGACCTGTGGTGAAATCAGACATTGCAACTGTTTGCACTACCATGACAGCACCTATACTGAATTGATGTCACTTCCATGACTCTTCCACATGAGGTATTTGGGCAAGTTATGGTAGCTAGAACACTTGAAGTGTGATCATATGGGCGACTAGCATATCTCTCTTTCACCACATCATAATGTTCTTTGAAGGCTACATCAAAGGTTTCTTTCTCGAGCACTGTGTTTTTCCATTTCTCAAATTCAAGCACAGTTTGATACATAGGCTCACCATGACCCAGTAGCTTTAAGTTACGCCCCCTGCTAAGAACAACCCATCCCAGTGGATCTTGTTTAAGGCAAAGCAAGGTCCTCACAACTTCCTGAATTTCACAGTCCACTGTTCCCTTGCACTCCTTGTTCTTCTTCTTCCCATCAAGACCGATCCAAAATGAGGGTACATGATCAGGGTTATGCTCCCCCAGCTGATACCTCTCTATGTTAACGTCCACATTATTGATCTCATGCTTCTCAATTTTTCCAATTGCGTTCTTCATGTTTTGGATCCAATTACTGTCGTTACCTCCATAGATAAACACGCAACTTGTATTATCCCTTCCCAACAGCTGGTAATTCACATCGTAAACATATTAAGTACACTAACAAATTAGTTAAATGCATTTGATTCATGGATATAGCTGTATGTTTGAATTAAAGATTCTTGTAAGAAAAAATTTCCGTATGTTACATGCAATTGTATATTTGCGCTTACCTTTGCTCTGTCATCTGTTTTCTCCAATAAATTCCAAAACCATTTCCATTTTTTGTTGAGATCATCAACGTCAATTTGCCTAAAAGGAAACGCTTCGATCTCCCATTCAAAAATAATCTGCAATGCATTCTCATTTATTATCTGACCTTGGGGGTTGATCACTGTCACTATAGGCTTGCCATCGTATTTAAGTTTCTGCACTATTATCTCGTATCCTGGTAACTTTTCAAAGTACTCCAACACGTGCCATTTCATGCTTTTCTTCAAATTATAAAACTTCTCCCTCCAAGTGTTATCGGTGTTCCAACCATCCACAACGGGGATCCATAAGATCCTGAAATCACCTTTCTTGAAACCTTTTATTTCTTCTCCTGCATGTTCTTGCAATCTCCTGTATATGGAACTCAAAAGTAAAATCTCATCTCCAATGCTGTCGAGGCCCGAAATGAACAGCATCACGTATTTCTGCTTGAACACTTCAATACCCTGTTTGGTAAATTACACAAGACATGAAAAGGACATCATAATTTACATTTAATGCATTCAAGGGGATTTTGATGTATTAGTTTATTTTGAATGAAATTTCTCTTTTTTGAGAACTTTTTAAATTGAAGACTAATTTTCAAATATCTAAAATAAATTAAAGGAAAAACTTGTCACGAAATTTATAAAAAATAGTAATTGTTACTGTAAGTCAAGTCTAATGCAAGTGTCTGGTTTAACACAAACATTTTTAATTTGGACGCTGTCTTCAAATATTTTGGGTATGGAAGTTCCGCTGTCAGACGCGGGAATAATCAGAATGTCCAACAGATCCACAACATCTTTAATTTTAGGATATCTAATATCGATACGGATTTTGTAATCTTGTATCCTCCCTGCAACAAATTAATGAAGACAATATCCTATTACTATTTGAGGTAAAAATTCCAAAGGATTGGATGAACAGAAAGCCTTTAAACACATGTATACCTATTTCCCATCTGCCATTTTCCATATGGGTCTTCAACTTGATCACAATCTTGTTAAGCCTGTCTTTAAAGTTTGATAATTTATGCTCCCTGAAACCAAAAAAGTTAAGTAAAAGTCCATTTATATTCAGCAACAGTTAACCTTTGTCTTGTTAAAGTGAAACAAGGCGAGATTCTTTAAATAAATTTTAAAGTTCTGTAATACTGATAAGATAATTAAAAAAAACAAACATTTTATCAGAGTCACATTTTTACTTCATTCACTTCTATTTCCAGATTATGTAAATTAGTTTGCAATGAAAAGGACTTACGATATACCGACGAGGTTGCCAACGGAAGCAACAATGGAAGCAATTGTCCAGTAGACAGCAAGAGGGATCTCTTGCATGGCAGCTAACAATGAAGGCACTGCCTCAGTGTCGTAATCCATAGCAGACCATTTTTCCCACAGATTGATGTAATTTAGCACTTCCCCTAAAACTGTGACTAGATCAGTCATGTCTGAAGGGACCTTTCTGCTAATTTGGACTTGGTTAAGCTGCTTCAAAGAGTTCCCGAATTGATCTGCTACTTGAACACGATCAAGCCGCCAAAATTCCCCATATTCCAAAGAGAATGCAGCTAGAGCTATCACCGCCTTCGCACCCCACGAGAATCCACTCAGTTGCTGAAGAATCTTGAGTGTTGTCTGGTGTGCACATTCTGGACTTCCACGTGTGGTTATCATCTATTGCTCGTTGATAGCCGTTACCATAATCAATTATCAGAACCACAAAAAAAAAATCAAAAACCCCATAAAGTAAACTCATAATATGATATGCTAATAACCTGACAAGAAAGCTGCTTCAGAGTAGGGAAGTCCGGTTTGAAACTTGTGGCAGAAACCTGTGACATATCACCACCCAGTTAAACATTTACATGTGTTATTAGTTTAGACATAATGATGTCATATGCATGCTAAGGTTAAGGTGTAATAACGACGAACGAATTTTAGATAAATTTGTAAACGCTAATTACAGTAGTTGCTGAAACTTGAGCTGAGGCGGAGTTGAGAATGTTGGACACAAGGTTGAAAAGGACATCCCCATCGTACTCTTTGTCGTCATTGACGTGAGTGAGATAAACCTTGTAGCGGATCTGAGAGTCTTGGAGCTCAAAAGGGTTGGGGAGTTGGTCTTTCTGCTGTGAAGTAGTGACACTTGCAGATGGGTTGAGTAATGCCAAAGCCATGGTGATTACTGATTTGTATCTTCTGAGGAAGTTTGTGTTTGAGAGCAGAGGAAACCTTGTCTTGTGATGAAGATGCTATTGCTCCCATATTTATATACACAGTTTAGCGGTGAAAAACAAAACACTATGTTGCTTCTGAAGTGGACAATGATATGAGCGTGAAACATGTGGAATGATGGGAATTTTTCGATATTACCCTCCAGTAATTAGGATTATTTAGGAATGTGAGTCAAATTACGCGCGGTATAATTACTTTTTTACATGAATTATTATTATTTAGAAAAGGATACACAGAAGCCCCAAAATGAAACTCAAATATCTTCACAGAAATATATATATATATATATATATATATATATATATATATATATATATATATATTAAATAGGTTTCTAAAAGTAATAAATGTGCATATAACTTTACTCTTCAAGCTCTGCTTTTTGTTTGTCTTTCAATGGTTTGTTTTTTTTGTTAGAGTGTGAATTTGAAGATGAAGAGACTTTCGCTTTAATACTTTCATTCATTTTATTATAATTTATTTGAAATTTTAGGTAGTTTAGGTAAAGCTTAATCTGATTTAAAACTTAATAATAGAGCTGTTAATAGTGGATTATAAAAGGTATACATAATTTTATTATTAGCTTTTATTAGTAATTTCATGATTGAATTAGTAATTTGATCTCTATTTAAATTTATAATTTACTTATATTTTTATATAACGTTTTTATTCGATTAAATCGTTATTTTTTAAATATTCTATTAAATATGTTGTTAATAAAGTGTTTGACGTATCAAAATTTGAAATATCTTTTATCTTTAGAACTTGTTTTTTGTTCTTGTTCTCCCTTCACTTTCATAGTCTTTCACCATCATTTTTCTCTTTCTTTCTATATTTTCCATTTCTCTTTTTTCCTTTCTTCTTCTCTTCTTTAATATCCTTCTCCTCTTTCTCCCTTTCTCCTTCCCTTAGGTTTTTATGATTTATAGATTGTTGTTTAAATTTTGGTTGAAATTAAATGTGTTTGTTGATTATTACCTATTTGAAATTTGAAGTTATGTGAGAGATGCGTATGAGATGTTTGAGAAGGTTTTTGGTGTATGTAGGATGATGGAATGAGATATGGTAATGGAATGAGACAGGGTGATGATTTCTATTAAATTATGGTATTCCACCTACAATTAGATGGAACATATTCTCAAAATTTGATCAAATATACTTACATCCTTCTTGAAAAATAGTGATAACTTAAAATGATTCTAATCAATTTATGAATTTCAAATCTGTTTCTGGTACTTTTAACGTATTTCAATTTTTTTATATATAAAAAGTCCAACTTATTTTGTGATCTAGTAGTATAGTTAAACGTAATGTGTTATTATCTATTAATCTGGAAAACTTGTATTTAAATTGTTTGCTAAGTAAACGAGAATATGCTGTAAAAAAGAGAGTAAAGGGGGATATTAATTGGTTCAGTAATTAATACACTTAACCAAAATTTAATAAAAAAAATTTATAGGTAGAAGGGTAATAACATAAATTGTTTTTATAAATTATATATTTAGGAAGTATGAATGAATAAAGAAGTTTTCTAACAACCTCAAACTTTGGTACAATTGCTTTTTTCTTTTTCTTTTTTCTTGATTAAGCTCAGGCTTGCTTTGGCATTATATAAATTCATTGATTCTCTAATGTCTGAAAGTATAAGAAAGGTTAAAAAGGAAATTAATTCGTTATAAGGAAGCTTCGATCTTTTTCTTTATTAAGAACCCTTTTCTTTATGGACCAGTTAGCAATTGAAGTATTCTATAACATGTGTGTTTTCTCTTTTGTATTATCCGTGTTCTTCAAGTTTGTTTGCACAATTTTCCAATTATATAAATATATGTTTGTGTGCAATTGAGGTGAGACACTTTGTTTCATCCATATGAATGCTACGGTCGTACTAAAAATTAAAAACTGGTTTCTTCCTTTTTCATTCCCTCTCCAATTATGAGTTTCACAACATCCACCAAGTCAACCCAATCCTTACACAAGTAATTATGGTCCAAGAATTTCAAAATTAAGTGATATTGTTGAATTTTCCATAAAATGATACAGAAGTCATCATATAAATTAACCTACTCAAATAAAAGTGTTATTAGTTAAATAACCAAAACCATACAATTTCTTACATGTTAATCCAAAAGTCCTAAAAGTTAAAAAGATGTTAAATTCACTCATTTAAATCCATTTATAAATTTTAGTTAAAAAATAAAATCTAAATCTAAATACATCTTACAAAATTAATTTATAAAATAAAATTTGCATCATTGTATACTTTAAACCGATATTATTTTTAATCAATGAATTATAATAAAACTAAATATTTAAAGACACTAATATATATAAGATACAGTTTGTAAAATCCAAAATTTTTTATTTAAAAAAAGTGAATGTTAAAATTTTAATTTATACTTATAAATTATAATTCTAAGTATTTATTTATTTATAAAATTTATCATCTTTCAATAAAGAAAATACATAATTTTTTACAGGCTTCTTTTTTCATGAGTTTGGTTGCTAGAAGGTGATACACAGTTTCCAATCAATTAAAATTTAGTTTGAAGTTTTTCTTACTTCAAATCATTTTTAAATGTCGTGTATTTTCAATTCTTTTTATTATTTTAGAATTGTTATTATTATTATTATTGTCTCATAAGCAAACGACTATTGGATAAAATAACATATTATTAAACTAAAAAAAATCTTCAAATTATTTTGAAATATATCGAGTGACGTTGAAATTTATTCTTAACTTTTGAATAGTTAAATTTTGAGATTTGTTATGAATACAAACCGTATTGGTTTGCTTTAATTAGGTGTTATAAATGCATGATGTTGATAATTAAAATTGTTGTCTTGATAGCAAAAACATGTTGTGTTAGAGGTATAAAACTTGTTTAGATAAAAGGGAAAGAAATGGAGTTAAAACTATTTTATGAATTTATCGATTATATATATATATAATTTGAATATCAAAATTATTATTTGAATAAGACTTATGTGATTATATTTATTATAGAATATTGTTCAAGTTTCTTTTTGTCATTTAGACAATAAATTTCCTTTGTGGTTTGAAGTTTATACGATAAAAAATAAAATAGTTATCTATTTTAAAATACTTTTATTCCCTTCAATAAAAATATCACTCAAATATGAAGATGATATTGATATAATGCGAAAAAATTTGTCAGCCAAATTATGTGGGTTATCCATTAAACAATATATTTATTATTCAACTTTCATTCATATTTGTCTAAAATCTATTATTTAAAATTAATATATTCCATGACGGGTTAATTTAAGTGGAGTATTATTGCAGATATGCAATCACAATGTGATTAATAAATATAGGATGATGATGAAAGATGTTTTGATGTTCTTAGTAACAACTATAATGGTATTATCAAACTAAATATCATAAATTATGTAGGTAGTATGAGGAAGTACTAGTAGGTTGATAATGTATAATATGAATGTTATTATGAGATTTGATTAGATTTTGAGTTCTATTGACACGTGTAGACAAACATATTATTTTGTGAGAGTCTATTCAAATTTATAACTTTAAATCAAGGTGAGTATTCGTTAATATTAAGATATATAAAAAATTATTTTATCATATAAAATTGTTATAGATTATATTATATTACATATTATATATATATATATATATATATATATATATATATATATGAGAATAGAAAGTTCATATTTGTGATAAATGTTTGTCTCTAAATTCAAGTTTAATATCAATCTTTTACAAGCAATCCATCATTATATATAATATTAATGGAATGAATAATATTTTGTACTTAACTTGTGTGAGTATACATATATTAACATTATTTTTCTTATATACTTAATTGAATAATTTGTTCATTTTTATATTATGTTTGTGTTATATTATTCTATTATAATCGTATTTTAACATCAGAAATAAATATTTTAATAAAACTAAGTATCAAAACATATGTATACTCTTTTTATGACATATTTATTTTATTGCGTTAGACGATAATATATATTTTGTATGTTTAATTAAACTTAAAATGGACGTTAGAGATTGTGCTTTGGGTGTATTAATTTCGAACCAATCAAATAAGTTTTTTCCATCAATAAAAAAAGTAGTCGAAATTAAGTATTGTATACAGAGGAGAATTGATGCCACAAAGTAATAAGGAACAAAATAAATACAAATGTAAATGTGGATTAAAAAAAGAAGAAGCGTAATTTATAACTTTATTGAAAAAAGAAATTCGACTACAGAGGGACAGAGAAAAGAGAGCCTTATTCTAGCTTTGTCTACCCATTGAAGGGGTAAACCAGGTCGGCGTATAGTATGTCACACGATGCATAGTAAGCAAAGAAAAATGGGAGCAGAACTTGGAAGTTGAAGAAAGAAGAAAAACGAAACTGAGGCCCTTCTTCTTCTTCTTCATCTTCCACCAGTTGAAAGTCAACAATTCAAAGCATCATCACGATGGCAGCACTTGTAGTTAACAGAAGAGACCTCCATGACACGGCCGCACGTGGGGTTGGGGCATGTGATGGTAGCTATGACACTTGAAGTTGAAGTGTAGTCCTCGCATGGTTGAATGGCAGATATCTCTTTTTCCTTGGCGTCGTAGTACTCCTTGAAGGCAATGTCAAATCCTTCTCTCTCAAACACTTTACCTTTCCAGTTTTGAAACTCCGCCACGGTCTGGTATACAGCCTGCCCATGGCAAAGGTGCTTAATGTTATGCCCTTTGCTCAGAATGGCCCATCCTTGTGGGTCTCGTTTCAGGCAGAATAAGCACTTGACAATTTTTTGAATCTCGCAGTCCACAGCCTCTTGGTGTTTCTTGTTCTGCTTCTTCCTTTCCACGCCAATCCAGAAACTCGGAACACTGTTGTTGGGTTCACTCTTCCCCTTCCCCAGTTGATAGTACTCTATTATAATATCCGCTCGCTGGATACTCTCGTTCATTTTTATCCTTGACAGTTCGTGTGTGAAGTTTTGGATCCATGCACTGTTGCTACCTCCATAGATAAAGATGTATCTGTTCTCCTTAACCTGATTCACATCGCAAGTTTAATAAGAAATGCTTCTTTAATCCCATTTTACCGACATAAATTGAAAAATGTAGGGTACCTGCAGTCCTGGTGTTGCTTTTAAGATTAAATCCCAAAGCCACTTCCATTTTAGAGTGAGTTCTTCACCATCAATTTTCCTGAAAGGGAAGGCTTCTATCCCCCATTCAAAGATCACTTCCAGGGCGTTTTCATTCATTATGGTACCTCTGGGGTTCAACAACGGGGCAATTGGCTGAATATCAAAATTCAACCTTTCTCTATCCTTTATTATCTTCAACCCTGGTAACTCGTACAAGTATTCCACCACGTAAAATTTGATGCCACTCTTCAAAGCTTTGAACTGTTCCCTACTGCCCTCGTTCCACTCCTCCACAATGGGGATCCACAAAATCTTAAAATCTTCTTTCTTGAAACCTTTTGCTTCTTTTGGATCCTCTTGCAGTCTGTCGTACATTGAATTCAAAAGCGAAATCTCGTCTTCAACGCTGTCCAGACCCGAGATGAAGAGCAATACGTGTTTCTGCCTGAACACTTCAATGCCCTGTTTGTGGCATAAAAATAAAATAAAAAACACAAACATAATCACTCAACTCGGTTTCTCTCCATCCATAATTAGGTTGGAACAATACCCAGTTAATATTTTTATTGCAACAAAAGTAACGAACTAACCTTTGTAACTAGGTTGCTCCCTTGAAATATCTTGGGATTCTCGGGCCCCTTTTGTTGAGGGTAGATCAGAGCCTTCAAAAAGTCTACAATATCTTTAGGCCTGTCAAAGATGTTCCTGATGATAACGTAATCTCGTACAATGCCTGAACAAATAAAGACAAACTCTTATTATACCGTTATAACAACCTTAATCAGTCTCCAAACTCCAAAGGATTTAAAGAACAGGAAAAAAATAATTTATCAACCTATTTGCACACTGCAATGTCCAAGATGCGTTGTCAATTTCTCAACAGCAGCGGAAAGCCTGAATTTGTATTCTGATAACTTATAGCTCCTGATCAAAACAAACAATATAAGTTATACAGTAAGATCAATGTTTTTCAGTTCGAGTCCTGAGTTAAAAACTTGGATATGAGTTGAATAGATGAAAACTTACGACACACCGACAAGGTTGCCAGTGGAAGCAACAGTAGCAGCAATTGTCCAGTATACAACAACAAGGATGGCTTGAAAGGCTTCTGTCAAGTCAGGCACGTCCTCTGGATCATAACCATCAGCAGCATACCTTGCCCACTCTTTGATTTGCTGAAAGGCTGTCACTGTGTACGTGACAAGTTCGGCAACAGCAGACACATTCCTGCTCTGAACTTGATTCAGCTGCCTCAACGAGTTTCCAAGCACATCGTTTGTTTGAAACTGAGAAAGGTGCACGAAACTCCCGTACTCCAAAGACAGAGCAGCTATTGCTATCAGCGCTTTCGCATCCCAGGAGTAGCATTTCAGATGTTGAAGTATCCACATTGTTGTCTGGTGTACGCAGTGCGCAGCAGCACGTGTGGATATCATCTGTGTCATCGTTTGTATATAATTGTCAAATTAAATACTAACCACACCTATTAGATTTAGATGATCTACCATAACATGTGCACAAAAATTAACCTGGCAAGAAATCAGCTTCAGTGTAACGAATTCTGGTTTGGAACTGCTTGCGGAAATCAGAGATTGGCTCTGTAAAACAATTAGAAAGTTGAAAGTTAGCTACTCCATATAGCTTTTCTATATTACTATTTTGTAACAACTTCCTACGGTGCATTATGTTCTAAAAAAATATAAGGGACATTAAATTAAATCAGTTGTAATAATTAATCAACGATGCTATTTGTATTATTGAAAAACAGAATATGATGAACATTAGAAATTAAAAATAGTCGACAAAATGGATGGGAATTACCCGAAGGACAATGTTGGAGACAAGGCTGTAAAGTTTATCTGTGTCGCAAATTTCATCATCATTGAGGTGGGCTAGATAAACAATGTCGAGGATCTGATCGTCAGTAAGATCAAATGGATTGGGCAAAGAGGCACGATGTTGGATGGAAGCTGTGCCACTTTGAGGAATCAAAGCGGTAGTTGAAGTTCCATTAGACAATGCCATGGTGATTCAATGTGGAAGTAGTATCCTCTTGTGTCGGTTTGTATTATGCTTTGCTCTGGCTTTGGTGATGATGATGCTCAACTTATATATAGGTGGAGTGCGTGTGAGTTTTCCTTAAGCACAGAGATATCTCAACTCAAGAAAAGAAAAGGGACAGAAAAAGAGACAGAGACAGAATAATATGTAAAGTAGCTTCTGATACGGTGGTTTCTAAACGTGAAGCATGCTGCGGCAATGTGTAGTTCACAACAAGGCCCTGCAGCTTTCTCAAGCTATCTCAATTAACTGTGACATCACAAGACTAAGGATATAATTGGGATTTTGGACAAACTGCAGGGAATTTATTTATTTTTCTTGTGTCTCAAGTTAATACAGCCAAACTTTTACTTTTGGGAAAGATACACGATTATATGCCAAAAACAAAAAAAGGTTCTATATATTTCCAGCTATGATAAAATGCTATGTCCATTTTATATTGTTGCTTATTTCCGATAAAGATATATTCAAGAATGTATAAGGTGTTTATATGAAATTCTTATTAGTTCACATGTGATTTTTACTGGTAATATTTTTTTTATTTCACTCGTAATTTTGAAAATTTTATAACAGTTTATAGCAAACTATAGATTACAAATTTATTATTTCGCTATATGTTTCTTTTGTGATAGTTATTATCATCCTCATAAACAAAAATGGTAAAAAAGTACATAGTTATGTTTTTTTTTTACTGGAATCAACATATAACTATTAGAAAACTATAAATTGGAAAAGAATATAAAATATTAGGTTGGATAGAAAAAATTCAAAATATAGTTAAAAAATATAAATATATTTTTAAGTATTTTTACAATTATTTTATCTGAAGTATAACTTTATTTCTATAACATCATTTATTGGTGCAAAACTTGATGTTATATATCTTCAAAATGAAACTCCAAATAAAATAAGTTATTTATATGATGAAATACTAAAATAGATGTACTTATTACAATCAAATGTATCATCTTTATGTTCGTTAATGTGAAATAATAACGAAAATGTTAGTTATTAAGTGAATCTATATCGTCATTTGCTTCATAACAACAAAATTTCATAGATTTTAATGAATAATAACATGGTCACAAACTCTAGTACAATAATATCATGCGTTTGAAAGAATAACATAGTTAACAGTCTAATAAATAATTGGGTTTGAATTAGTAAGGGGTCGTTAAAAAAATTCTTTTTTAAATTACTAGTTTATATATTAATTTCTTATGCTGAATTTTTATTGGATGTTATATTAATTGTTAGTTAGTTCAAACTCCTGTTGATCTAACAAGGAATCGAGTATAGGGGTCAATATGCTAATTATTAATATATCATTTAATAAAATTACCTAGAATCTTAGCCCAAAAAATGACATAAACTACTTGTAGTAACCGAGATAATAGCATCAATAATATCTTTTAGGATACGAAAGTATAGAAAAAACTAGCCCAAGTACATTATTGAGCTCCTTTTAACTATAACATATCTAAAACTTTGACAAGTTAAAATATTGAAGATTAAATTTACTTTAAATTATAGAAATATTTTATATGTAGTTTTTAAAATAATTTTATGTCTTTTTCAGACGTATAAGTAAGTGAAATTCATATATCTCTCGACAATCTTTGATTGTAATGTGAGAATAAGATGATATTATTTTGAGTGTAATGTGTTTTTTATTTCTTTAAAAGAAATCAAATTAGGTTTTAATCTGACAAATTGTTTTTCTTAATTCCACCAATGAAAATTAAAGTCATTCAATTTTAGCCATTACTACTTTGAAAATTAAAAAATAAAAATAAAAATTAGAGACATGGAAATAAGACAAAAAAAAAATTACAGATTAAAATTCGATTAAAAATTTAGAAAAAGGAAATGCTTTTAACGAACACTAGCTAGCTACCTAACAGAAAGCTATGTATCATGCACTTTTGGATCAATTCGTTACCAAGAAGACGGTGGTATTAGTAGCAGGCATGGAAGGGGTAAAAAAGTAAAGGTACCAATGGTCCCATACAGAATAGAAGCATAGAGAAAGACAATGCTTTGCCAAAAACAATAATGGTTACAGACATGAGAGTTGGAAATAAAAGCTTAAACGTTACATGCAAGATTTATTTTTGTTCTCTTTCTCGTAAACTTTGTTTCTCTTTGTTATAATTGAGTCAAACATTAATATTTCTATAACAAGTTTTTTCTTTAACGTTGTTCAGTGTCCTTTAAGTTTGTTTCTTGCTTTTCTACTTTGTTTCTTTCGTATATTCTGTGTAGTTGTTAATCTTTGTGAAAAATATACATCACATACCAAAAATAAAATAGGGCTAACTTGCTATATTATAATGTCACAAAGTTAAAGAGTACTCAACGGCTAGAATTGTGAGAGATTCGTAGCCAATGTGAAATCATAAATATCTTACTAAAAGTTGAAATAATTTGTCAAATGGATCTTGAGTTGCTTCTTGAAGAAAAAGTTATACCATGCTGTAGGTATTTCTTTATGTATTTAAGTTGTTAAGACGAAGTGTATTGTTTTTATTATTTACAATATATATACATATATGATAAATTTTAAAGAAAGAAAAAGCATTCTTTCTTTTATTCATAGCCTACCAATATATATAAAACTAATAAAGGCAAAACAAATATCACTCTTTAGTGTATAAGGACATACTATGACGACCAACTACGTATCAGTCAAAACAATTTTTGTAACAAGTGTTGGGTATATTGATCATATTAACATCAAAATTAAAAAATCATTAACACAATTGGTTAATTAAAGACTATGGTAATTAAATATATGGACGAGATCCATTGAAATAAAAAAACTCATAAAATATAATATAAATATATATAAAATAAATACGATATATATTATAACATTTACTCTTATCAAATATATTTAACTAATTTGAATGTGAAAATAAAATCCATTTTAGTCTTAAAAAAATAACCTACAACATTTCAACTTGTTATATATATATATATATATATATATATATGTTATATATATATATATATATATATATATATATATATATTTATATTTATATTTATATTTATATTTATATTTATATTTATATTTATATTGTTTCAATATTTCATAAAAAATAAATAATTAGTCATTTTATTTTATTTTGTATTTATTTGTTAAACTTGCTACATATAAACAATGAAAAAATAAATAAACTTAATTATTTTTTTAATTTCACCAATTCAAAAATTCTATTTTAATTTATTATCGCTTTATTTTTATCTTCGTTTATTTTTTTTAATGGTTTCTTTTATATAGAGAAAATGATAGATGATCTTGTAACTTTCATTCCTCTCAAATATATTTTTTTAAAGTTTAAAATAATTAATTGAAAATTTTAAAATTATTTTTTGAAATATTAAATAAAAATGTATTAATATATAGATAAAATTGCATAACTGAACAATGTTTTAATATATATATATATATATATATATAATATGTTTGGATTATATTTAAGTTTTAGTTGTATGGATGGTGGTAGTAACATTTAAATTGAGGGGTTGAAATAGTAATTTGCAGATGGTGTATTAAGTAGTTCGGCCTCTAACTGGTTGTGGTAGAAATTGGGCATAATAGGGGTGACTTTAGTAATTGGGGTGCGAATAAAGATTTGAAATTTTCGTGTTTCTTTCAAAAAAAAAAAAATTCCTTTCGTTAGTTCTTCTTCAATTCTTCTTCATCCTCTCCTACTCCCCAACTTACAACACCTTTCTCTCTTACAAGCTTACTAAGAGATAGTGTTGAGTATCAAAAGAGAGTTTTTGTCTTCGGTAAGTTCCTTCTTCTCCATTCTTTCTTAAATTACTATCTCGCCCTCTACGGAGTCATGCATGGCTTGAGATTTGTTTGGTGTAGGGAGTTTTTGAGTGTGAGGTTATTTATGGAGTGTTTTATGGCTAGTATTTGACTCTTTTGAGGTAATTAACAAGTTTAATGGCGTTTTGCTTCATCCTCTTAAATTTTTGCTATCCTCAAAATATAGGAAAAACCTAAGGTGTGGGAAATTAGGTTTTTAATTTGTTGGGAGTAGTCAGGAATTTAGGAAGAGTTTTCGTATTTGTTGGGTCTTTTAATTTGAATAGGTGGGTGAAAAAACATTAAGGGTTAAACCCTTTGATGACGAGGGCTTTTGGGTAGTCATCTTCTTGAAAGTCATTGCTGTTAGAAAGAAGAAGAAAAGATAAATGAACACTCAACTCTGTTGTCGTCTCAACTGTCAACTTTGCAGATGTAAATTGTTGTAATTAGCTATAAAACAGAGGCACGTGACAATTCAACTCTATTCTTGATAGTATGTGTTATGTAGATAGTGTATTTTTTTAGTAAACCGTCATTTTGATCTTCGAAGTATTATTCTCTCTGATAAAATGGTCCTTAAAAATAATTAAGTAGTTATAGCAGCAGTAGAATCGTGCTCGGTATTTCTTTAATTATTGGAAAATCTCTTAGATTACTCCCTGAACTTCACTGAATATCAAGGATGTGATTTGTGCACTAAGAGAGCTTCCAGCAACTGCATATGATCATTATTTGGATCCCAGTTCACCGACTGTAGGAGCTTCGAGTCACTATACCCTCATTATTGAAACTGTAGTTGTGGTTACAAGTTAACAGCTTTGAGAATATATATTTAAGATAAAATGTGGGTATGCATCTTGTTGGATAAAATTTGTATTAAATTAAAATTGCAAAATATTTTGTCTAGCAACATATTATGAAGTAAGAATGTGTCTGTATTTGAGAAGTTGTAAACTGGGAAAGTTATGTGTTTATCTATGATTGTTAGTGTCACAACTCTGATTTCCTAGTACAAAGTGACTTTGGTGACATTAATACTAGTCTCGGAAGATTAAAATATTGATATCCATCAACCTAATCTTTAAAATGTACTGCTAACTTTGTTGAAGAATACTTGTGCCTTTGAAATTTGAATTAGGTACTGATATTTTTTTATTCGATGGCAGAAGAAGTAGGAACAAATAAATAATGTTTCTTAAAGTTCAGCTGTCTTGGAATGTCATCATTGCTCCAGAAAATCTGCAACCACAAGGTCTGATGCTACAGAGGGCAATCATCATCCGCCTGCTGAGTGACTTTGCTATGAAGAAAGCAACCAAAGATCTGGGATACTTTCTTGCTGTGACCACACTGGAGAAAATAGGGGAAGGAAAGGTCAGACAGCATGGGGATGTGCTCTTCCCTGTTGTTTTTAATGCCATTACCTTCAAGATTTTCAAGGGAGAGATATTGGAGGGTGTTGTCCACAAGGTTCTAAAGCATGGAGTTTTCATGAGATGTGGTCCAATTGAGAATGTCTATCTCTCACATTTGAAGATGCCTGATTACGAATATGTTCCTGGTGAAAATGCTTGCTTCATGAATGACAAATTGTCAAAAATTGGAAAAGATGTCACACTTCGCTTTTCAGTGATAGGTACTAAGTGGATGGAAGCAGATAGGGACTTTCAAGCATTGGTCAGTTTGGAAGGAGATTATCTGGGACCAGTCTCGACTCCCGATATTTAACTACATTATCTTTTAGGTTATGTTAGTAATGGTTGTTTTCTTGTTGAGAGCAAACTCATTTTGTCTGTGGGACTTACTCTTTTCACCTTCCTAATAGAAATCTTGGAACCTATTAACCAAATTAACTACATTATCTTTTAGGTTATGTTAGTAACGGTTGTTTTCTTGTTGAGAGCAAACTCATTTTGTCTGTGGGACTTACTCTTTTCACCTTCCTGATAGAAATCTTGAACCTATTAACCAAATTAATGATGTGGAGATTAGTTTCTGAATACCGCCGTAGCTTTTCTATATTGTTTGTTGCTTTCTTATGCATAATATCATTTTGATATAAAGCCAGCAATTTTAATAGCTTTTATTCCTGGAACAAAAAACTTTATTAGGAGTGTTCTGCAATAGATGAGTTTTTTCATATGTAGTGGAGTTCAGGTTGCAAACTTGTCTTTGTTAATTTGCATATTGATTAAAATATGTACAAAAAGAAATTAGTGGAGTCAGTTCTTGTTATTAACTATAGTGGTGTACTGTACACCTGTAATTTATGGCTTGTGTACTGCATAAATTAGTAAAATTCATGTATTGTATGCACTTACTCTGAGACTGATTGATTTTTGAAGTTGATAAGTGGTTGATAAGAAAGTTAGGGTTGCATAGTGCAACTTGCAAACTCTAAACCACTATATTTATGTTTAAACTTATGAATTATGATACAAAGAATTAGCCTTGTTTTTTGACTTTGTTGCTGCTGTTACAGATTGTTTAGGTTGTATAATAAACTACCAAAGACAACACGATAATATAGGTAGTTCTTGACACTTGTGTGTTAAATATGAATCATCTAGCATAATTTTATAGCAACATTTGTTATTTTTTGTGTTGTTATTATTTAATAATTTTAAAACTGAAATAACTTTTTTAATTAAAATATTGATTTTTTTTATTTGTATAGTATCTATATTTATATTTTAAGTCTTAAATAATATAATAGTATTTTATTTAAAATTATTTATTTATTTGATTTCATTAAATTTTGTAATTTAATAAGTAAATATTAATTTATTTCAATAGATCAAATGTGGGTACAAGTTCAACACAGTTGATTATATATCAATGAATTAATACATTATTCAAGGTACGCGTTAATATTCTTCAATATTTTGATAACATAAAAATTAAGATTATTTTTATGAATTTGTGGAGAGAGATGACGTTAAGTAAATTTAAAATAAATGAATGTTTATGAAATCGAATAATATTATTTTTATGAATTTGTGGATAAAGATGTTGTAATTTAAATTGAATAAATATTTGTAAAAAAAAAAAACATATTATGATGATAAACTTTAAAAACTAGTATTTTACATTGATGTAAACCTAAGTATAATTACTACTTTTTATAATTGAGCATATTAACTCAAGTAGGGAATAATAAGAAATTAAGAGGAAAGATGAAAATTCAATTGGGAGCTCTTAATTTCGAGTCGAACTCGTGCATTAAGGTTAAATAAAAAAAAAGACAAGACACATGTTAAAGAGAATACAGAAAGAATGACCAAACATAAGAAACATGTTTATAACACAATTACTTATTTTCTTCTATTTGAGTTTTAAATTTTAATTTTTTTCCATTTGAAATTGAAAATTTTGATATTTAGGTAGTGTTTGGATAGAAGAGAAAATTTGAATGAATAGATTTGAGGAAATGAAAAAAAAAAGATTGTAGTGTTGTTTATATTAAAAACTCTTAAAAGATAGATAAAAGGATTTGAATGAAAAGTTTATAAAAGTTTGTGGTGTATGGTGACATGATAGATTAAAACACTTGTTTTAATAAATAAAATAGATCAATACTATTTTTCTTTTAAAGATAAATAAATATGATATAATATTAAATATAAATAGTAAAAATCATGTTAAAATAAATTTGAAATTGTTATTTAAAATTACAAAAAATATTATTAATATAATAATAATAATTAATATATACAAATAGTACAAAAATTAAGTTTAATTATTTATATATTTAAAAATAAAATCATTTTTATAAATTACAAAAAAGATATTATAATAATAATAATAATTAATATTATTATTATAATTATTATATATATATATATATATATAAAGAAAATTATATTTATAAATTACAAAAACATTACTATTAGAATTATAATTATTAATATATAAATATAATAAAAACATAAAAATTAATTATTTATATACACAAAAGTAAAGAAAGTTTTTTTAAAAATTAAAAATATATGATTATAAATATTTATTTTTATTATTAATAATAATATGTGTATATGTAATAAAAAAATTAAAATCAATTATATATAATAATAATAATAATAATAATAATAATAATAATAAAGAATAAGATATATAAATATATAACAATCATAAGGGGTTTCAAACAACACAAAATAGATTTTGTCATCACCATAATGAATTATATCCCTCTCACACATGACCAAGATGTATTTCTTACTTTAACAAATTTATAGAAGAAGCTAATCACGAGATTGTTTTTGTTTTTGTTGAATGATATATAGATAGATAAAAATTTCATCCAACAATTTCTTCCTCCAAATTGTTACATACCCATAGAAACAAATATCCAACAAACTCGCTCAGGTATCCTTAGTCATTGACATTAACAATTTCATCCTATAATACAAACACAATCTTAAATTGTAAACTTTTATATAAAACTAGATTTTCATTTCATTCTAGATGTATTTAAATTTTTTAACATATAATTATGTGTAACCCTTCTTTCTTCTTGTCATGAATTCTCTTTTATGATATTCAAAGAGAATTTGAACTTTTTTGAAAAATTAAAAATTGTATTTTTCTTTGATCTTAACTTAGATTATAATTTTTTTTTCAGTCAATTTAACATTTATCTTCAATCATTTTTAAGAGACACTAATTTCTTACGTCAATTTATAAATTTCTTTCTCTTTTTCTCTCATATTCTTCTTCTGTATTTTTCTTCTTCTTCATATTTGATTCATTTTGTAATTACATGCATATATTAATATTTTAAAAAACAAACACACTTTAATAATTTTATAAATTAATTTCATGTTTCTAAAAAATCTACATATAATTTTTATACTCGTTACTGTGTTTAAATTTCATATTCTTATTTCATTTATACGATCCTTATAAAGTAAAGCCGCATCTTGTTGTAAATATTTTTAATTTCATATTATTTAATCATTAATTCAACAAATTAAAATAAGATTTAAATTCTTTTTTGTTAACAAAACCTAATACTCTTAACATGGGTTGGAATATGCAAGCTAACCTGGTCCATTATAGGTTTTTGAGGCCCATTATGGGTTTAAGATTTAAATTTTTCTTATTAGCATATTCAAGAGTATTAATAATTAAAGGTTTAATACCTATTTTTGTTTTTCAATTTCTAGGGTTTTTCAAAGTTGTCTTACATTTTTTCAGTCGTTTACAGTTATCCTATATTTTGTAAAAAATAGTTCAAATTGATCATTTTTGTTTACGGCGTTAAAAAACTAATGAAACTTAGCCAATGTGTCCAATTTTTATTACGTGGCAACGTTACACGGTTACCGGAAGAGTCTACTTCAATGCGCATCTCATCAGGGAGGAGTACGACGCAAACCATCCCACCGACAAAATTGGGAAGAGTCTCATCTTCAAGGTCCTCCTCTATCTTGTTGATTGAATTTGTCTCCAAAATCCCATCCTTCAAACATTTGAAATGTCTCGACATGGCTTTCAGAGCCAACGCCAAGTACATCGTAGCAGCACCAATCCAATCAACCTAGACACACACCAACTCAAAATTTAAGGAATTGGAACTCACATACCCATCTCATAACATATGTTGCTGCTAAAACACTCATTGGTTTTCCAAAGAACCCTTCTTTGGGACTCGAGGGAACAAAATCAGGATGGTGACTTATTTGTGAGGTGACAGAGTTCTTATTCAAGATGTCATGGGTGAGAAGGTACCTAACATATGTTGCAACCTGCAAAAGATAATTAATTTTGCTGGCTTGAATGCAAATTAGGAGCATAAAGCCACTTTGCATTCGAGCTACTTTGAATCTGCTGAACATTTGTGCCTTTGAACAGGTTGAGAAATTTCTGCAGCTAATAGCAACTTTCATTGGGGGATTATGTCATGTAGGAAGAATGGAAGTGTCACCGACGGCGACACCAAACACAGTGCCGATGACGTCTTCGGTTGCACCGCAACGGCGCAGTGGCGGGTGTTGGCGTTCATTGGTTTTTGGGTGAAGAAGTAAACCCTAGTTATTTTGAAATACTAAATACCACGTAAATTAGGCCACACAGTTGCCACGTAATAAAAATTGGACAGGTTGGCTAAGTTCCGTTAGTTTTTTAATGTTGTAAGAAAAAGGATCAACTTGAACCGTTTTTTACAAAATATGGAATAATTATGAACGACTGAAAAAAAGGTAGGACAACTTTGAACAAACCCTACAAAGCGAAAGGACAAAAATAGGTATTAAACCATAATTAAAATATTTCATTTGAGATACATCAATTATTATATTCATATATTTATCATCTATATGTTCAAATTAATAAATCAAATATAATATTTATTGAATAAATATTATTGTAGATACATTACTTTATCTAAATCATTCTATATATTATTATTTCATAGTTAAAAGAATTTATATTAAAATTATAAAAAGTTCATCATATTTATGGAAGGATGTTGTCATTTCTTTATGATATCTATCCTAGTAGCTATTTGACTATTGTTTGTAGTCTCTGATGCGGCTTAATGGATTCGATTTCTGTTCCCAATCCTAAACCTAAACAAATGTTTTGCTTGAAATGGCCATGGAATGAAACAAACCCTAACTCTAGTCCTAGTCCCTGCAAGTTTGAGGGTCCTTGGCCATTGAAGTCTCTCCAAAACCTTGGTTTAATAGCTTTCAATTTTGCGAGCTCTGTTTCAGGTTGGAAAAAGAAAACGACTCTCACACAGTCGGAGGCAGAGCAGAGGGCATTTGCTTCGGCTCTGGCAAGCGCCAAGGAGGCGACTTTGGTGGAATTCTACTCACCCAAGTGCAGGCTCTGTAATTCCCTGCTCAAATTTGTTTCCGAAGTCGAAACCAGGAACTCTCACTGGCTCAATATTGTCATGGCTGATGCTGAGAATCCCAATTGGCTACCTGAGGTATGAAATAAACCTTTTCACAAACTAAATGCGCGTGTGTATGAAAATAAACTAAACTGTAGAATTTTTCCATAATATTTATTCTAGAAGCTTATTTCTTAATTTCTGTGTTATATAATCCATCCTAAACTCTGAATTATGTTTTGCATAGTGAGGGACTGAGGTGACCATCCCTTGTAGTATCAGATAATAGAGTAAGTCTATACTCTAAATTATGAACAACATCTGAATGTGGCAGACCTAGATCATGACTATAATGTTATTGATTGAATACTACTTTGAGAAATAAAAACATTGTTCATTAAGTTTTCATCTTCAGTTTAAACATGTAAACCATGTGGAATAACTATAATTTTCAATGTTCATCACTTATACAAAAATTCCCATCAATTGGTAATTTTCATTGTTATGCTCTAAAAAAATTAAATCATGATACTTGAAAACCTGTAGTTTCCACTGACAGGCGCCCAAATAAAAAGCGGGTTAGAATGTGTTAGTTGCACCAGTTAGTTAGATAAGCTTAGAGCTGATTGGGTATACAAAGAAATAAAAGGAAAAGATATCACTCTTAGTTTGGAGTGGAATTGGGAGAGAAACACTGGTTTGTATCATTAGGTTGTCTTTCCTTTGTACCGACCAGATAGGCTATTCATTAAAATAAAGATTGTTTTCTTATCCGATTTTCTCAGTTATTTTTTTAAGATTTTAGATCTGCCTTCATTGTTCAAATATTATCTTTAGAAACATTATTGGCTGGTGCAGCAATATAATTGATAGTACCTTCAGGAATTTCTGATGGATTGTTACTGATTTCTGCAAACCTTTAGTAGTAAGAAATAAATAAAAAAATACTCGGTATTTGCTTTGTGGGTTTCAGAAGCAGGATGTTGTTTGGCTTGTGCTGGCCTTTGAGAAACCCCACATGGGATCAAACTTCATCTCAGCCAAGGTTTCTGTTTGGCTGCATAAATTGCATAAGCTTGGTAAATCCAACTGACATTTTTTCATACAAGAGTTTATGATGCTCTGAGTGTTATTGGTTCACTTCATTTCTGTTACCGGATTGTTGTAGAATAATAATGGCCATTTAGTATAACGGAAGAGACACAGAAAAAATGAACTAGTAAATCTGGGAGACAGATAAGAAGGCTGTTCTTCTGACAAGCAGGTAGGAAAATAAAAAATAACCTATTACAGTTTTAGGAAAATGAAACTGAGTTACAGCAATTAAACCCTTTTCTTAACAGAAATACTTGATAAAAATAATATCTATCTATTGCAATAGATCTAATTCTGGTATATAAAATAATTTTCATAAATAGGAACTAAACGACTAAAATAATACTTTTACAATAACTGTTCTAGAGTAGTATGGACAATACCCATGCAGCCATGCAACAGCATAGGTGTTATGATGTTAGCTATGCTTTTTCTGTTATGGAGATTGGTTTATATGCCATTGGATTGTGAAGAATATAAATTTTGGTTTGATGTTTTGTAATTCTTTTATATTGTTTTGTTTCTTTAATTGTTGTGTATAAACTTACATATCAGTTTGGTTATTAGGAAGAATTTAATGGGACATGGGGTTAGCAAATAATAAGATAATTATTCATTTTACGCTGAACCACGTTTGGGCAGACCTGACTAAGCCATTAGGTTCAGGTTCTGTGACTCTGTCTCCTGCTCCAAGCCATGTTTTTTACCTCTTCAAGATGCAGACCTGTTTGTCAATTTTGTTTTCCTCAAATCTGATTGTCGTCAATATATCCCTTTGAAGAAGTATTGTATTGTTGACTCTTCATCTCTGTAACTTTGGCCTTTTATTTTTATTCATTCTTTCAGAATGACCTCTACATGCAAGCAAACCATGCAAATTTTATTTGCACTTCTGTTGCTGCTTAAATTGGCCTTAACCCAGTATCTTGTCTTGGATTATGTACAACATGCATTGATGCTGCTTCCATGTTTAACCTTACCTTTCAACTGACAAAATGGTGCTTCCTTGAATATCTCAATTATCACTATATACTAATAAAAATTGATGAATGGGCAATGCCCAAATTTGTCCAAACTAAGACACCAATCCTAGGATCACACTTCAGCCAAAAAGTTCAAAACCTAATTTTCTAGATCCATTTTCCATGTATGTCCTTCGGTGTATATAGTTTCTGTAGAAATGTGATTTCGGCGTATTCCCATGTGAAACTTGAGATGATGGTTCAGTGAAGAAACATCAGTTTTTTGGAAGGAACTGGAAGAACATATTACATATTTTAATTATAAAGTAATATACATTTTCAATAGATACATGAGCCTTTATCTTTTTCTTGATGGAAACAGTAGAATTTCAAATTTAGGAAGCAGTTGAAAGTTTTGTTTAAATACCTCAGCTTGCTATTCGTAGAAATTATGTTGAACTTGAAATCTATTTATTTGAAATTCCTTTTAAATAGTTTAAGCACTCAAGAGTATTGTATTACCTTCATTTTGGTGTTTTTTTTCTATCTTCTGATTCCTGAAGGATAATGTTGTATAAAAATCATTGAACATGTTAGTTATTTGTTTAATATCAGGAGAATCCATTTTGTTCTCATTACTTCTGGCTGACTTGTTTTTGAATGTTCGTATCGCAGCTCCTTCATTATGATGTTAGCTATGTTCCTTGTTTTGTGCTTCTCGACCACAATGGCAAGGCCCTGGCAAAGACAGGTGTCCCAACTAGTCGTTTACACGTTATTGCAGGAATCTCCCATCTTCTCAAAATGAAACGCCCTCAACAAAAATGAAAATGAGGGATTATGAGTAAGTGCACGGAAACCCAGATTTGTTTATTGATGTAGATGGCTTGAATTACATTTTATAAAAACAGTTTATTATCCTTCTTCCTTTCTCATCTCCTATTTTTATTTTTTATTTCCTCTGTCCATGTTTCTGGCGCATAGTTTAGAACAGTGAACTTGAATAATCTACCTTAAATCCCCTGTCACTTGTCAAATATATTATTAGCGAACTATATTCGTTTCAAAAAGGAAAAATGGACAACAATTATTTTGTTTTACGAAATTACTGTTAAATTTCAAACTCGTGATTTTTATTTAACCTCTCATACATTTTATTTTTTCTACTATTATTATTATTATTATTATTATTATTATTTATAACTATATATAAATAGATAAGTTGTTTTAGAGTTGCATGTACTATTTTACTCTTATAATTACTACAAGTAATTTTCTTTAATAATTTTATTTACACTTTTCAAATCTTTTTATCTTTTCTAAATATACAGTACATTACAAACAACCTATTATTTATTATGTTATTACCATTCTTACTTATTTTAATATATGGTCACAAAATGCCTTTTTTTATTAATAATAATAATAATAACAATAATAATAAATATATATAGATATATGAGATAAAGGGACAAAGGTAGAGAGATGTTAGTGGTGGGAACACAACATTCGTTAAAAGGACAAGATGTAATCTAGGAGTAAAAGAACGAGGGTTACATTAACGGTCTAATATAGTTAGACAAGAGCACAATAAAAAAAAGTTATAAACTATTAAGGAAGATTGAATTTAATTGTAAGCTTGTTGATCAGGTGTGACTGGCTGGATGTTGTAACTTGGGTTGTCTCTTTTTACATAGAGGTTGTGGTCACAGGGTCCCGAGCTCAGTATGTTCCTGCTAAGCATTACAGTGATGGGTTGCCTTTGATCTGTACAATTGTGACGAAGAATAGAGATGTTCTGTGCCCTGTTATTTTGTTTTTTTTTTTTCACTGATTTGTGTGTGTGAATGGGTCTCTTATGGTGGACAAAATGGAGATAAAGAGGAGGAGAAGAAGCCTGTGAAAACTCAATCCGGAAGAAGGAAACTCATCCATTCAAATCCAAATTTTTTGGTTTAATATATTTTAGAATGCATATACTTCTAAAATATATTTCTGGATTTGAAAATATTTTTCAAAATGTGTATTCTGAAATATATATTTTTAAATGCATTTCAAAATACATATATTTTCAAATTCAAAAATACTTTATGAATTGTATAATTCAAAATTATTATTTTTAAATACATTCTAAATTATATAATTTGAAAGATATTTTTGGATTTGGAAATACATTTTGAAATGCACATTCTGAAATGATTTTTTTAATGTATTTTGAGATGTGTATTTACAAATGTGTTTTGGATATAGAAATATTTTTTGGATTAGAATATAATTTTCTTTTAAAATGCATTTTGAATTGAACAATCCAAAAAATATAAAAATATTTTTTCATTGGTGAAATTCAAAATGTATTGGAAAAACATTTCAAAATGTATATTTTAAAATATATTTTGAGATTCCAAAATATTCACATTTCGAAATACATTATACATGCAAAGATAACTTTTATTTTTTTAGTATCATTTTAATAAGAGATGGTTTGGAGTGTAAAGTTTTATAGAAGGTGTAAGAAGAAAAAAAAATGGAGGTAGAAGAAGAATAAGCCGAATACTAACTCTAACTTAAATAAAGTTGCTGATGAATAGTTTAAGTGGAAAATCTTTAGTAAAAATGTCTACAGCTATTTTGAGGATGAGAGTCAAAGCAAGACCTTAATTATGTTTAAATATTTAATACCCTCATAAAACACGAGATTAACATCTATGTGAAAAGAGCTTTTTATTATTATTATTATTATATAAAACAATTAAACGAGAATAAGTTGGATAAGGATCATTGAAAAAGTAGGTGAGGCAGTGTAACTCACATGTTCCTGAAGCTATAGCTCAGTACTCCAACATATATTTTTAACATTCGGAATCATTCATACTATATTAACAGATTTTTGAGTTTGACACTATTAAATAAAAACTCTTAAAAAAAATTAGCGCTAAAATTTAATTCATTAATAATTATTTTTTCCTTAAATAATATACTTGCATTTTTTTGTATATTTTCTACTAGTTATTTTTCTCTGTCCATTATCTTTCAATTTAATCAAACAACTCTAATTTTTTTTCTCATCTCTCCCCTGTTTAACTTTTATTTTTATCTTCCACTTTCCTCAAATCCAAATAATGGCTAATTGTTTTCTACGTATAACACTAGGTTGTCAAAATGAGTGTTTAAGTGTATATCAAAGAAGAGTCTACAATCATATTAATTATATTGAAATATTACTTATGTATATACTGATAATTTTCTTATATAATATAAATTATTATATTTACTAAATATGATATATTTATTTTATATAATAGTATATTAATCATACATTTCTTTAATTGAATTTATATTAAGAAATTGTTGTTAATAAAATTAATTACAAAAGATATAGGAATAAAATATAAAAATATTACGTTTATAAAATTTAATAAATACTATATCTAATAAAAGTAAAGATTAATATTATATAGAAAATTTAAGTATATGTATAACTATATAAAAACAATATATTAATAAAATTAGTAGAGTGGGTATTTGCTATAATTTGAGGTGATTTCATAAATTTGTCATCAATAGTCAATGACGTTAGAAGGGTAAGATATTCAATATTATACATAAAAAGTAACTAAAAGGTTTTGTAAGAGCATTTATGTAAAAAATCACCCACTCTCCAAAACTATTCTCTCTTTTTTTTCATTAGATTTCTCTCTATATTCTAACAAATTTATTCATGTTTTTTAAAATTAAAATCCGTCACAGAAAAGTATAATTCGATCAAATCAGAATCTTAATTAGAGTAAATTCATTTTTTACCCTTTTATTAAACTATTTTAGAAGCTTTGCATGCATGAGATGTGTTGCTTGCATGTAGCTCAAGATGAATTTAAGTTTTTCTATGATTGGTAAAGTATGTGATCTTTAATCTTATTTGGATATACAAGTATTGCATCTTGTCATAGTAAGTGTTCTCGAAACGTAGTTTGAGTCTTGATTTAAAGGACTTGAATCTGGAGATATGGTGGTCACTAAAGTTGATAATTGGTATAGAAAATTTGTGTGTTTAATATACAATAGCTTTTTAATTTAGAATGAAATGTTTAATTTAATTATATTGTTGTTTTGTGAAGAGTGAAATGGGCATAATATAATTACT
Source organism: Vigna reflexopilosa (assembly GCA_027742785.1). Classification (NCBI taxonomy): domain Eukaryota; kingdom Viridiplantae; phylum Streptophyta; class Magnoliopsida; order Fabales; family Fabaceae; genus Vigna; species Vigna reflexopilosa. Next base: position 33,938,779 of record CM050917.1, read on the forward strand.
TAAGTCAAATTAGTTCAATTGATGCTATTTTAGAACTACATATTCATATTAGATACAAGAAATAAGGAGAAAAATATATTTCAGATGGAGGATTTAAGCCGTGAGGGATCAAAGATAAATTGGAAGAAAATATTTTATATATATGTATGTATGTATGTATGTTGGGGATCACAAACACATATGAATAATTACAATACAAAAGTAAAATGACAAGAACACAAAAGTGGTTCAATTAAAATTACCTACGTTCACGACTGCACAAGATGATATTTCAAATTGATCAATAAATTAGGTTTACAATTACATGAATATTTATGAAAAATAAAATAAGGGTCAAGCCCCATAACTTTGGTAGATCTCCTCACTCCAATAATTAAGCTACACAATCTTGAATTGTAATAATAGTCTTGACTGTGACAATAATTACAAATATTAATTTTAAAAATAAATCCATAAATGATTATCATTGTATTTGGTTATTAAAAATAGTGTAAAAAGTGAAAACTTGATTTTGTTAATGAATTTATTTGTTTTAATATTTCTATCTATTCGCATTTAAAATATAAATTATTTTACTACCTCACTCTAAAAGGTCGTAATTGTAAATAATATTTTTTCCTTTTTTAAAATTATCAAATTCGATGTTGTTTTAGTAGTTTTGAAACAGCATTAGTTGTTAGGATAACAAGTAGTCCACAAAGCACGTGGATCGCCAAATTCAAGCTGAAACTTGCTTTCCCACCTGAAAGCAATTTTTATCTCTTTAATTAAAAAAAAAAAAACTAACTACCACCTACATTAGTTTTTAAGAATTGTTTATAATTGTAGTCTGAAAAATAAAAATAAAACTATAAGTCATATATAATAATTTTATTTTTGTTAAAATATCATTAATTTTTTTTATTATCATACTTGTACTACATAGAAAATTGTTAATTAGGTTGCATGATATTTTCTTATTAATTTATAATGGTAACTTGTATTTGAGTAGAAAGTTTTGAATAGAAATAAAACTAATTTAATATATATATATATATATATATATATATATATATTTTGTGTGTATTAGAAATTTCACATCAACTAAAGACAATATCAATTTATAATATATATGTGAGTGCAAATTTCAAGTTATAAAACGATTTTATAGGATTGAACTAGATTTAAAATACATTTTTTAACACTTTCATTATTTTTTTTATGGTAGAACATTCATGTCAATAATTAAGTAAGACTTTCACGTCACAACATATAAATTTTAGACAAGGTTTAGTTGCAAATGTTTTATCTTGACTAATAATACTCAAAGGCAAAACTAACACAACATGTTCATAAATCATGACCTTAAATTATATTTGAACTTTCCTTAATCATACTTGAATAGTAAATTATCCTGTAAGAAACAATATAAATAGATGAATACTTGAGGTAAAAGATTAGTTTTTCTTAATTAATTCTGAAAAAACAAACTCAATTAGAACACTAATATGAATATCAAAATATTTTTATAGATTTTATCCAAAACTAAGAACAAAATATAAAAATCAACATACAAAAATATAAAAAATTGAACTTTAAACTTAATTAAATATTACAAAAATATTTATAAAATAAATTGTTCATCTATTTATTTTATCTCTAAGCAATATAATTTTTTTTTAAAAAATCATAAACTAAACATACCATAAGAAAACGAAGAGAAGCATCACTAATAGTTTTAAGGATTTATTTGACCTTATTATCTCTGTCATTCATTATTTTGAGTGATATTTCTCTCTTTAATTTCATGACTATATGAGCACACGACGACTAAACGTGGCTATTGAAAAGAGCCACGAGTTTTGATTGTCAAAAGCAAATCATAAATGTTTGTATTAAACTGCATGAAACATGACGAACAAAAGTATGTGGTTTCACACGTAATAAATGCTTTCTCACCTTGTCCCGCGTTTCTCTCATCCCCATGATAAAATAAAACAACAACACATACAACGTTTAATGAGACTGTTTAACTTTTTATCATGTTTCCATTCAAAATAAGACTAAAATGGATTAATACAATTTAACATAATAATGACATTAAATGTCACATTTCTTAATAAAAACTTCATATTATGATTACTTTTATAATTTACAGCACATTGGGTAGAAAACTAGTTTTTCTAAACTTTTGAGTTCAGAAATATTTCTCTTATCTAATTTTTCTTTTAAAAAAATAAAAATAACATCACTCGTAAAAATAAATTATACGTCTAATTTTTCAGAGTGAGAAAGTGAAATTTTAAAATCTAACTAAAATTATTTTTTATTAAGAAAATACATTATATATATGATAAAAATTGTTTAGAATATATCCACGTGTTCATGAATTTTGAAAGCGTATTTGAATTCCCATGATTTTATTATTAATTCTTATCTTACTATTTTATTTTCAATTTATTTGTTCTTTTCACAAGTTTTATAAACCGAACGTTAACAAAGGATTTTGTTATTTTTATGATACATACATATTTTCCTAAAAAGAAAAAAAAAAAGCATCACTCCACCTAAACTTAGATTAAGTCTCGTTTTCACTGTTGCTTTTGAAGAATGTTCTTCGAATTCTTTTTGATTTTGCAGGCCTCTTGAAAAATTGTTTCTTCATGATTTTTATTTACATTTAATAAAATGATATTTTAATAAATTTGTTTCTTCTTGAAAAATTGTTTCTTCAGAAAAATCTCACAATTTTATCTCACATAATTTTGTTTGCTGTAAAACAAAAACTTAAACTTTGTTAATAGGATTTATTATTATATAGACTGATAAGTAAAAAGTTTTACGCTAATAACCATTCAAATTTATGATTAACATAATATTTTAAAGAGCGTTATTGCAAAATTAACAAATTTACTATATACGACATATTATAATAATCTGATAAAACTATTTAGACATGCAATGCATACATTGTTTTCTCTAAAAGTACTTTTATTAAGAAAAAACTAATATATTCAATGCATTAAAATCTTTAATTAAGAAACTAATTTAACAATAGCGCCTTTAGATTTTTCTTAAAAATTGGGGAGGATTTAGAACAATCTTTATCACAATCTTTATCAAATCAAAGTAGTTGAACTTTTAAAAACTTAAATATGTTTTTAATTTATTAATTTTGATACAAAATTAAAATTTATTATTGTGTAAATTTTGATATATTTTTATTTTTAAACTAAAAAAATAAAATAATGTAGTTAATTTAAACAAATTATCTTAATTATTTTTAATTTATTAAAAGTGTTTTCAGTTAATATTAAAATAAAAACATATCAAATAATATAAATAATACAAATATTAACATAAAATATATTTAATAAATGATAAACACGAAAGGGTTTGTATTCATCTCACAATTTTGTTTGCTGTATAACAAAAACTTAAACTTTGTTAATAGGATTTATTATTTTATAGACTGATAAAATTTGAGTTTAAGTTTGATGAATAAAAAACTTATAACATCAAAGAAATCGTTTTTTTAATATAATTGTAGAATATTTATCATAAAAATATAAAATTTAATAAAAAAAAGTTATACACGAATTGAAACATATAATTATAAATATATTTTAATCAATAGGGTGACATTTTAATTTGTAGGCTTGTTATTGTATTTAAGAAAAAAAATATATATCTTAGAACTCCTTTCAAATTATCTTCCGATTATATTAAAATATACGCATATGGTTTTAAAATAAATATTCAGTCGTCTTATATTTTCAATAAAATATAATTGACATCCTTTAGTTTAAATAAAAAATAATCTTTTAAAATTTTTACTGGACAAATTTTTTAAATTCATTGCACACATGCTATCCCTTACACTGCCATTTGTCTACTCAATATTTCTAATTTACTGTGCCACACTTCTCATCACTAATTTTTTCTTACTGTATATGTTAATCCCTAATGTCTACTATTATATATATACACGTTCTTTTTAAAAGTATAATTTTTAAACACATGACGAACAAAAATGTATAGCTAACTTATACTAGTTTGGTTCATTATTTTATTAAATTTTTATAGTAGTTTATTTTTATATATATTTTCTCTAAATTCAATTTTAAGATTCTGATATAAGAATGTTATTATCAGGTACCTTAGTTTTAGTTTTAGGTAAAAGAAGTTAATTAAGTTACATATTTATCTGTATTAGATTACATGTACCATAGTTTGAGATGTATATAATTTGGATATACTAATTTAAGAGTTAAATATATTTTTATTTTTTAAACTTTGACATAAAGTTAATTATTCTAAATTTTAATATATTTTAGTTTTTAAAATTAAAAAGAAAGAGACAAATTTTTTAATTAACCTTAAATTTTTGTAAGATGTTAAAAATTTTATGTTAACATTAAATTGTTTGTATTATTTACGTTGGTTAGGAAACATATATGATATATAAAAAAATATTAATATAATTAAGTTAAAAATATTATTTTTATTTTTAAAATTTTAGGATCAAAATATATCTGTTTCAAATAGGAAGCAATTTGAATTTGACATATCTATAAATTTATTTAACTTTTAATTTAATTGAAATTAAGTTATAAAAACCATCGAGATATATACTTGGTGTTTTGGATGGTTAAAAAAGTGAAAAAATTGAAATCATATTTGAAACCTAAAACGGTATGAATTTAAATTGATATCGCTCAAATTATGATTTGCCATTAAACCACGAGAAATCATTACAAGTACTTTTTAATGTTTTGATAATGCATAAATGTGAACTTTCAAGCAAGAATTTATATGTTAAATTTATGGCTTTAGAATTAAGCAAAAGAGATGTTTAAAAAATCTTCTTCTTCTAAGACAATTAATGCTAATCATTGACGTATGACAACGGTGTTTGGTGTTTTGAAACTTGCATCATATATCAAATAACAGTTCTATACATTATGCTAAAACTCAAAAACTAAATGTTGGTCACTGAAGCTATGTGTTATGAGTGTGTAAATGAAACATCAAATTAATTTTACCTACTTTAAAGTTCCTCTCCCTAAAAAAATGAAAAGTTTTTCTAATGTCATTCAAGTATGAACGTTTTTAATTGTTTGAGAAAATAAGATCCTTCATTTGAGATGAACTCCTTCAAACTATGTATATTTGATGGTTTTTTTATATATGCAATTTAATACATACATATATTTATAAAATGTGAGATACATACAAATGTAAAATGTATGATGTAATTTGTAACCATGCTTTAAGTTATTATAAAATAATATATAAATTAATAGTTCATATAATCTTAAATCGACAATACATAAGTGTATATATATACTTTCAAAATAATTACAATTTAAATAGAATTATCTCAAATACTTTATGTCCTTTAAAAGCAATTTAATATTTATTTCTTTCAATTATGTTTCTCTTGTATAAAAGATTCTTATACTAGTGTTATTAGCAAAATTTTAACCCTCTTATAGTATTTTTAATGACCTTTATATAACTAAGTAAAATTAATCAAAATTTTTGGAACATGGATGATAATCCCTAAATTAGAATAAATTATATATATATATATATATATATATATATATATATATATTTATAATTTTGATTATTATATATACGATGATGATGTGAACGAAAAACAGGAGTGCATATTTTTAAATTAACATTTTTTTTCTCAAAAATTAAAACTAAAAAGAAAAATAAATTAATGTTATTAATTCTGGAAAATTGTTTTTATGATGCTCGTACTTTTTTAATTATTTTTTCCTATACATTAATTGCATTTAGTATTTTTTTTATCTGTCCACTCCAAATATAGATCATCTAAATTCTTACGTTCCTTCTTTCAAGACAACAATATTTATTTTATGATTAAACAAATCTACAAACATGTAATTTAACTCAATATTTTAGACATGATGATTTCTAGACTACTTTTTTTTTTTTCTTTTCCTACATGGTAACATATGTTTGGCAGGAAGCGGTTTGTGACGAAACAACTATAATTACAATCTGTAGCGCGAATCTAAAAGCTTAAATCAGTGAAAATAATTTTATTAAGTGATGTATCTGTAAATTCTTAATTATATATAGATTTATTATAGAATAATAGAGCGACCAATTTGATTCAAATATAAAAAATTAAAAGAGTAAATAAAAGCTTTTTAGATTTTTAATAATAATTTTAACAAAGTGCATGACTCTGTGTGTGTATATAGGTCCACAATCAAAATGTGAAATAAAAAAACGAAGAGTCTCGTCGCAGAATAAAGACCCTTTTTCAGGAATAAATCCACGTGTAAAAAAAATCCTAAAAGCAAACACTTTTCATAATTAGATCATCATACTTTAACGCATTTAATAAATCTTTATACGCAGTTTATATCAATTATTTTTGCTTTTAATCCTTTTTTTCTTTTTACAAAAACAAAATTTACTTTTTATTTGAAAGTTATGAAATGGTAGGTAGGAAGTAAAAGATTATTTCTCTTCCATATGTATTTATAATGTATTTTTTAAATACTTCAATAACATAAAAAATACATTATATATATATATATATATATATATATATATATATATATTAACACACACATAAATACATATGATTATAAATAAATTATATATTTATGAATAACATTATAAAAGTAGTTAATTTCTTGATAAACTGCATGCATTAGAAGAAAAATAGTTTAACAGCCAATTTTTTCTTGGATCATTTATTAACAACTCTATGTTGAAAAAGAAAATTAAATTAGAACATAAATTAAATAATTCAATAAAAATGAATAAAAACAATTGTAAAATAGTTTTGCACAATAAAAGTGGTAAACATATCATAGCCCGTAGTGTTAATGAAACCACGGTATCATGTGAGCTAAATTTGTGACTCGAAATAAAATAAAATAAAATAAAAAAAGCATTAAACAGCCACGTTTTCGTACTATAAATAGGATAGAACTTACGACCAATCCTTACACAGCAACAATCAACGAGTCAACAACAAAATCCTTTCTTTTGCTTCCAAACCTTTGAGAACGGACGTAACAATGTCTGCCAAGTCTCTCCTTCAAAATGCTGAGAATGAGCGTAACCCACTAACCATGTCAGATGAGCAGATTTTGGAGCAAATTTACTCAACCCATGTCCACAGTGACACAAAGTTTGATGTGGATTCTCTTTTAACCCTTGTTGAGAATACTCTCAGACGTTCAACCCACATTGTTGACAATGTTGTGCAGGTCACTTTTCTTCTTTCCTCCAAGTTTTTGCTTTACATTTACGTATCCTTCAGTTCAAATATATATGCACTTAATTCATATTTTCTTGCAGGGATCCCATGCAAGCTTGGAGACCATAGATGACAAGATCCCCCAATTCAAATCACCACTTTGTACCCTCAAACAAATTGCTTCTGAGGTAATTCACAGATCTAATTATACAAAATATATACATACATAGTAAAATACAAAAAATCATGAAAACATTATGTTTATGAGTAATAGATGATAAACATGACATAGTGAGTTGCTGTGGCAGATGGCATGCAAGCTACCCCCAAGTGAGGAAACTGCTCACAAAACAACACTGGCCATACTTAACAAGCTCTCAAAATACGACTGGGATGCAAAAGCGGTGCTCACACTGGCGGCTTTTGCATTGGAATATAGCGACTTTTGGCTCCTGGCTCAGTATCAACCCACAGACCCTCTTGCCAAATCGGTGGCTATTCTGAAGCGTGTGCCATTTCTCACAAGGCCCGCAGCTCTTCAGAAGCATCGCCAAGCCATTGCTGAGGTCAACAATTTGGTGAAAGCAACGCTGCAAGTGATTGAGGTAATCTTTGAGTTAGAGAAGCTTACCAGTTACGACATAAAGGATGTACCTGCTTTAGGGCTTGCAATAGAGCAAATCCCTGTCGATGTTTACTGGGCTATCATCACCATCGTCTCTGTAGTTACTCAAATTGATTGTCTCATCACTGAATCGTAAGTTACCGTCTTATTACTTAATGCTTGTTTCCTTCATATACAATTTCATTGAATGTATAATTTATTGACTGTTTAAGAGAGCACAAACACGAATTGTCTCACTATGGTCAAAAGATCAACATCATACTCAGCAAACTCAGGAAGCAGATCACGCTCTGTAGACAGCAGATAGGTTAGCAACTAAAATAATCTGTGCCTTTAATTATTTTCTCACGTTTTGCCTTATAGCTAATATTTGCTTTTGATCTTTTCCGGAAAAAATGTGCTTTTGATTCAAACCTATATAACTGATGTAATAAAAGGATTTTTCTGTATTTTTCAGATGAGGCAGAATATTATCGCAAGCTTAAAAGGCTTTTCCAAAGTCCCACTGAAATAATTGAAGGGTTAAAGGTTCTGATTTTCAACAAGGATGCTCCTCAGCCTCTGTTTCATGGCGCTACCAAGACCACGGTTCGTTATTTCTTGTTTAGGTTATACTTGGTTCAAAAATAAGAACGTACTTTAAGGCACATTTTAAATTTTTAAGACATAAAGTAAACAAAAAAAAGGTACTTTTTATAACTTCTCTATCTACCATTCATTTAAAACAACTGAAAATTTGTCCGTCAGAAAGAAAGAAAATGATTGTGACATTTTTGCTTAAATCGATATCGTCTCTCGAAGTTATAATAGGATCAAAGAAGGTAATTTGGACCACCAAAACCTCATGGCGAAATGCATAAAATCGGACAAACACAAACTATAGAAAGGGACAGAACTATCTCTTAAGATGGAGACCAAAACTATATAAATATTTAAGTATCAAATTTTATATGAAATATTTATTTATTTTTTCAAATGATCTAACTGGGACAATATATTTACATGAAATATATTAAATATTTTTTAAAAAACACTTAACTAATTAGAAGTCCCTAATAAATTTTGGACATTTTTAATGAAGTCTTATTTGAATTTTTTTTGCCTACTGAATATTCACATTTTTTCTATTTCTTAATTGAATTATTACTGTTTAATTTGTTTGTTAATTTGATGAGGTAAATGTTATTTTGTCCTAGTCATTTTGATTTCTTTACTCCAGCTTTAAGAAAAAATATATAAAATTATATAGTTAATATAAAATGATATTGTTAATGTAAAACTTTTAATGTTTTTTTTGTTTTCATGATAAAATATATTACCAATAACGATTACATTAATGATGGAGACTCTTACAATCCTTTGATAGCGTAGATAATGATGTAGAGATTGATTATGTTGATAAATGATATGGAGAGAGCATGTCTTATTATTCCATAAGTTTGTAGTAAAAGTCTTAAGTCACTTGTTTTATAACAACACTATCTTTTTTATATTAATAATAAAATCTCCTTTTTATTAGCACAGAAACAAATATATATCTATATCTATATATATATATATATATATATATATATATATATATATATATAATGTCTAGAGATGGTAAAAAAATCCGCACATGCGGATATTCACAGATAAAATTCGCAACGGATAATTGATATATGTGGATATTTACTATCCACAATCTATGGGTAGTGGATATTTTAATACCCGCTTATAAACGGGTCGGATCCGGATATTATATTATCCGTACCCGCAAATATCCGCTACTCGCAAAAAATAAAAATAAAAATTTAATTTATATTTTATTAAGTTAAATTTAATTAAAATTAACATTAATTTATATTTTACAATGTTAAATTTAATTTATATTATATTTTATATATTTTTTGTAATTCTACTTAAATTTTATTTTAATAATTTATAAAAATATATTCTTTTTAAATATTTACAGTATCCAAAGATGTTCACGGATATCCACGAATATTCGCAGTTTTTAAAATACTCACGAATATTTTTTAAACGGATATTCGTAAAATTTAACAGAAGTTCAACCAAAAATATCAAAATATCAAAATGTATCATCTAATTGAAACTTAATTATGCATTTCAAAAAGAAACAAATAGAGACAATTGGACCAATTTCATATATAACTAAATTTATAAGAAAATTTAGTATATATTTCTTAACCATTACTGTAAATACTAAATTATTTCCTGGGACAATAACAGTTAGGATCCCGTGGTCCCAGTACGAAACCACGACTATTTAAAAAAAAAGAATAATATAAAGATATTGGTAATGGACATTCGTTTCCTTCTTATATTTACATAGAAAAAAGTAGATGAAAAATAAACATTTACGCATTATGAAGCGATGCTTTAAAATATTGATGATTACGTAGTTCTTAATGATGATTCATTTGTGGGTTGGTAGGTGGAGATGACTGTGCTAAAAAAGAAGAACGTGTACCTGTTTATTTCTTCCCTAGACATCAGGGAAGAAGAGATTTCAGTACTGCGACCTGTTTATGATTCGATTAAAAGTAAGGAGAATTATAAGATTGTGTGGATTCCTATTGTGGAGGCATGGACTGAGCAGCTGCACAAGAAATTTGAGGTTTTGAAAAGCAAGATGCCATGGTACGTGGTGAGTACTCTGGAATCATAGCAGGATACAAGTACATCAAGGAGGAATGGCACTTCAAAAAGAATCCTATGGTTGTGGTGTTAAGCCCTCAAGGGAAGGTGCAACACTCCAAGGCATTCCATTTGATTCAGGCTCATGGAACCAGGGCTTTCCCCTTTACAACTTCCAGTGAACAACAAATAAACAACGAAATCAATTGGGTTGGCTCTGTAGTAGGCAACATTCACCCCATCATAAACGGCTGGGTAAATATATTCATTTCTCACAAAAAGTACAAGATTTTATCATATCATATATAGTAAGTATTTACTTGTATGAACAGGTGGAAGGGCAGAAGTACATTCTCTTCTATGGAGGGAAGGACAAAGAATGGATCCAACAGTTCACTAAGTACGCGAGTGCCCTTGCAAATGATGTGGCTGTAAAGGAGGCAAAGATTTCCATAGAGTTGTTTTGTGTGGAAAAGGAAGACAAAAGCCTGGCGAAGCGGTTTTGGAGTGGGATAGAGAGTTTGTTTGTGACTAAAGTTCAGAAGCCAGTTGATGCAGTGACCCAAGAAGTTCAAAAGATGCTTTCCTACAAGAATGAAAGCGGTTGGGCTCTCCTCAGCAAAGGGCCATCTGTGGTGACGAGTGGTCATGGAATCGCAGTCTTGAAGACAGTGGCGGAGTTTGAGAAATGGAAAGAAGCCATAAAAAAGGACTTTGGGTTATCCTTCAAAGAGTACCATGCAAAGATTGCGGCCACCACTCACCGTTGCTCACACCTTGAGATTCCTAATGTTGCAGGAAAGTTACCAGAGACCATCAAGTGCCGAGATTGTCCTAGGGTTATGGAGATTTTCATCAGCTATAAGTGCTGCTACAATGAGAATAACGCCAATGCCATACAATAGATTCAATGTCATCATGAGAGAGAGACAGTGTATGAGTAAGAGGCTTGCCTCACCTGTTCCGTTTATCCTTTAGGATTACGTCCTACTTTCTCTATTAAAATAAAGATCTCTCTCTGTATCAAGATAAAAACAAAAAAGTGTCTTAAGTTATGCTTTCTATGTAATAATAATGGAGCTTAATCATATGTTGCATTCAATTAAGCCTCCTATAGTGTTCCATCCATGATTGTGATTTTGTCTGTAATACAAAGCTGTCATTATTTTCATGATATTTTTGAAACATATTATATTCTTTTCTTACAAATCAACTTTTATATGTGCAAAAGAAAAGAAACAGAAAAAATAACTAAAGATAATATGAAATGAATATAAAAAACTTATATGTCTAAGTATCGTTATTCATTTTTTCTGTGGTGACTTCATTTGCTTATAGAGGAATGATAACAAAAATATTACTTTTAAGAACACTTTTTACTTTTTTATAAATATAAAATTTATCTTTTTATTATTATTATTTTATTCTTATTATACGTTGTCAAATAAATATAATGGGATTTCAAAAAGTATCATTACCCTTACACTCATTTGACATTAATATGTACTACTTTTAACTTTTTTTTCTTTATAAATATAATTTTTTATAACTATTTTACCTCTGTGTTAATTGTCAGATAATTGTTAAATGGTGTTTCTTTTTTTTTTTTCATTCCTTTACATTACTATCTAACACTTTTTCCATATATTTTGTTTGAGCTTGTTTTATATTGGACCTGCTATAATTAACGTCTTTATTTTGGGTCCAGCTATTAACTAAACTAACTATAGATGGTAGATTTCTTTCTTTTTCAACTGTTCACCAACACTACAGTGTTTTAGGACTAAACAAACATCATGAAATAAATGCTTAACTTTTCTTGTTTTATTGAATTGACAACCATGACTTGCTATTAAGCTTTAAGGTATGTACGTTAAATTTAGTAAAACATCGGTCAAGTTTTGTATAATAATTGTTGATTTTAAGCTTTGTTTTGAAATATAATGGTAGTGATGTACTATTATAATTAAAACGAACTCTTAATATTATCATTAATATGTTTACTTTTTTAAGCAAAAGTCTTTAGTTTAGAATGCAACAACAATTTTCTTTTAGCGTATCCATTTTTCAATTAATCATAACGTATTAGTTAGTTAGCTAATTATATGTAAGATAAATTTAGGAACAAGATTTTATCAAAATAGAAACATTAATATCGGAGGATATATATATATTTTTCTTTAAATACTAAATATTTAAAATTTTTTTGACATTTATTTTAAAGAGTTGTTTTTTATATTAAAAATGTTATTATGGAAAATCATGAAATTACTCATATACTAAGTTGTATATTTTATTAATTAGATATCTTTTAATTATTATTATAATATCTTAATTATTTATATAAATTTTAAGAGAAAAAAATATAAAATATAATTAAATAATTTATACTTTGCATATGAAGTATATGTTTCTTCTATTTTTTATTTATACGAAAGCGCATTACATAAATTTGGGATAAAATAACTTTTTCTTGATATGTTAAGTGAAAGAACTTATAACTCAATGTTATTTCTTCATTAAAAAAAAATGAATTAATGTTATTGAATAAAAGTTATAATGAGTTATACCAGTAATGTGGTATACTCTGTAGCTTATTTATTCTAAAATGAATTTAAAAATAAAATTTAAAATGAGGTAATTATCATTGTAAGAAAATAATTGAATGTAAGTAATTTTAGAAAAAAAAGTTAGATATTATATTCATTAATTTAGATATTATTTTATAAATTAAAAGTTATTAGTATTTAAAATAGCCTTTATAAATAAAAAATTATAATTTATTTATGAATTAGAATTTAAATTGACTGTATCATTAATTATCAAAATTTTATCTAACAAAAAATTAGTATTTAAATTAATTAGAGATTAATTTAGAATCAATAATAATAAAGAGTTAAAACCTTATTAAGTAATACTAAAAATTAATTTAGAGTCTAACCCGCAAATTAATTAGAAATTGTTTATTTATAATAAAAAATAATTTAAATATTAATAATTTTTAATTTATAAAATAATATCTAACTTAACTAATAAATTATTAATTGTTTTAATCTCTAAAATTAATTATTATTTAATGTTTTTTTTAGTTCAATTTTACATTCATAAATGTTTCCGCTTCACTCCAATCTGAGTCTGCATGTCCTTTTGACGTTTTCTTTGAAACTTCAGTGACTCTGGAACCTTGTCCTTGTGCTGCTGATGCTCAGCTTGCAGGTACTGAATCTCATAGAACATTAGGGTTTCCATCACTCGCCGTCAGCACCGCCATTGCCTCTTGTCAGATTGGTTGCACCTCCGGAGGAAGGTGTGTTCACTCGTGTCCTCCTCTGGTGTGTCTTCGCCCATGTTCTTCTCCGATGTTTCTCACCTGAGATTTCTGAAAACTTATTCAGTTAATTTCCTAATATTTCAAAGCTTGTGAGATTTCTTCCTTTTCTTCCTGAAGTCCTGTTACGTGCTTTCTTAGTAAAATGATGTTAATATTTTATTCAACTGAGCCATTTTCGATTTATCATGGTTTGCAACTTCCAATTCCATTGATTTTCTTCATTTTGTTATCAAAACCCTAATCACATTTAAGTATTGGTCTATGTTAATGCTCTCTGAGTCAAAAATATGGTGAAGTAACAGAAATATGGATTGGATTTAAGAGGTTGGAAATTCAAATGTGACCTTTAAGTTCCATAAATTTGACTATTAGGCCCAATTTCATGGAATAATTCCTAATCGCTATGTTTTGTTTGGGCCGAATAGAATAAAAAAGAACACACTTTTCTATATTAACTTACTTTCTTCAAAAGTGATTTTCTTTTGTTTGAAATATTAAGCTTAGGTAAAACATAATTACATATGCTTGCTAGAAAAATAGTTTTTGCTAAATAAGTGTCCCTGGTACTCTGATCGTCAATTTATGTTGTTTTGTGGTCCGATGTAATGTCCAGGTCAAATTTCTTCTCTTCCTTCAATTTAGAGAAAAGATATTTTAAATAAAATAGATAATTGAAATATTGATTACAAAATTAATGATAAATAATTAATAAATTTATTTTAAAATTAAAAAAAATTCTAAAATATATTTTAAATAATTTTTTATGATTTAAAATTTTTCATCATGGTTAAATCATAATAAAATATGATATATTTTGTATTGTCAAATTATAATAAAATATTGTAAAATATATAAGATTAAATTTTATAACGATTTTCAACTGATATTAATTTTTTATTTTCTACCAACAATATTAACATTTATCACAAACTACTTTTAATATGTGAAATCTTGCCAATTATTTTTAATTGTTAAATTTTTTATTTGTGATAGTAATTTTAATATTTACAAATATAATTTTTGTAGTGAGATGACAATGAGTAGGTCAGATACGATACGGATATCCAATTTGCACAAAAAAATCACTTATTACTTGCTTGCTATTCATGAAAATATTGGTTCAAATAATATCTAGTATTTTAAAATTCGTGCATACCATACCAACAAATATTTTAAAAAATATATTTTATAAATTTTAAAAATAAAATTTAAATAAAATTATAAATATATATATATATATATATATATATATATATATAATAATAATATAAAATATAAATTAATTTTATTTTTAATTAAATTTAACTTAATAAAATATAAATTAATTTTTTTTATTTTTTGAAAATAACATATACGAGTACGAATAATATAATATCTACACTCAACTTGTTTATAAACGAGTATTAAAATATATGAATAATAAATATATGTGAAAAATAATTGAAAATTTTGGATAGGGACATTTTTTTTTCTCTTTTAATTAATTACTTGGTAAAACATAAATATAAGAGGTGGAAGAAAATAGTGTCATAATACAATTGAAACAAGTATGTGTACATGCATTATTGGACTATCTATGTACTAGCATAGAAAAGATATTCTTGTTTATACCATTAGAAGAAAATATTTAAATAAAAAAAGTAAGAAGAGATTATGTAAATAGTATATGAATGCTAAAAGTGTACGTTTTAAAAATGATTTCAACCTAAGAAGTTAAACGTAAGTGTATAATTATCTATTATTAAAATTTAAATGAATTCAGGCCTTTTGAATTAATATGTATAAATATAATCAATTAAACCACGATTTCTACAGCTTTAAAAATAATAATATAATAAAATGACATTGATAGTGACAAGAAAAGATTATTTCTATTAGTGCACTAATCTATTAATTTTGTGTGTACACTAATTATATGAAATGTTGATATATGAGTAGCCCACTTACTATTATACAAAAGAAAAAAAAAGTTGTTCGTATCTAAACTTAATAAAATTTCTTATTAAGTTGAAATAGTGTCATCCTAGATACTGTATGCAGCTCGAAGGTTTACTTTTAAATATTTAGTACAATGGTATATCTAAATTCAGATTTAAATTTATTATTAAGTTAAAGTACTCTATTGCTGTATAATTTCAGTAGTTTAAGAAAAACATTAAATTTAGTTAAGTTGTGCTTGATACAATCTTATTTTCTTGAGATATATACTCGGTTATAAATTAAAACAGAAATTAAAAAAAAATCATTTTTATATTATTTTCTATTTTCAAGCTTTTTAAAGTTAACATATGTTAAATAAAAAAAATCAATTTTACTTAAATTTAATGTAATCAACATAAATTTATTTTTATTGATAAAAAATACAAAAGTTTGCGACTTATACATATTAATCTTATAATTTGATAATGTTATTATTTTATTTTTCAGAAGTTATTTTAAGTATCATGGTCTTCCAAGACAATTACAAAACCACGATCCTTGAAATAGAAAAGTTAGTGAGATACTCGGCTGAAGAAGTTAGTAAGAGTTTACAATAATATATATTTTAGATTATGTTGTTCAAAGAGAAAGTTAGGTGAATAAATTTGTATAAAATTAAAAAAATAGCTGAATTTATAACTTCCTTTCTCAGCAAAACGAAAATTCCTTTCCTGTTTTATCACTTTTAAAAACTTTTTATTAAAATAGAACTAGCTTAGCTGCTCTTTTTTAAGATATGAATAAATTATAAGAGTTACGCAAACCCAAACCTAGTAACTTGGAAATAACTTTTTCTTTTGAGACTCAGCTGCTTGCATGGGGTCACTGTCACCCACACATGCACGAGAAAATCCCAAAAATATGAACAACTCATGAACATTGAAAAACGCAATAAAATAAAATGGCATTGCAAAGTTTAGGGCTAGGAAAGTGTGGTTCTAAATATTAAAAATGAGAAAATTTAACAACGACAATCCATAAATTTATTATAAATTGAAAATAATGTGAATCTTTCTATCTCCTCCTTTAGTACCGAATATACTAAATAAACTCTGTAATCTTAAAACAAAACTAGTTTAACAAAAGTGGTTATTTAGAATCTATTAAATATTTCTTAAAAAAAAAACAATTGTTACAAATACCTCAGTTTTTAATGTGTTGAAGCTACTTAAAAATTATTAGAAATGGAAAACTAATGTAAGGGAAGAAAAAATATATACCTACCACCTATTATGCACATCATGTGCTGATAAAGTTTAGACGTTCATGTGTAAGAGCACAATGAAGTTGACACATGCACATCCTCTTTTAATCGTTTTTGCAACACAAAAAACCAATTCTCTCACCCACAAACCAAACACGATGATTCAACGTAACAAGACATCATAACCAAACATCCAAACTATGAAGATGTTGTGTTGAATGATCGATGTATACGACAGTACGACAGCTAAACATGGCCTAAAAATGATTAAAAAAAACGAAAGAAAAGGTGAAATGCTGCGACACCGCATACACCCAATAATACAAGATTTCTACATATATAATGTTTTTCATTGTTGTCTATTTCCTTTTCTTTTCTTTCTTTCATCAACTTCTATGAAGCATGCACATTTGTTTACCTATTTTTAAACATGGGGATAAAGCTTAACTAACAAAAATACAGAATATGCATGATCAACAGGTACACAACTAATTTTACAATAATAGGAGAGAAAAAAAAAACAATATAAGGTGAATTAGAGCTAAATATTCCATGAAGACCCGTAGGCAGAGATTGAACCATCCCTCAACAAACATTCAGCACAACCATTCCGTTACCTTAACATATACTGATTCTGATAAGTGACATTAACATAAATTTATATTCCTTGCAAAAAACACTTTAGTCTTTTAACAAAATCACCTTTTAAGGAAAAACAACGAATGGTGGATATTAGTGAGTAAACCTTAAATCAGTTGTCATAAGTAAAAGTGCATTGTTTAATGTTTATCAATATTTTTTTTTTTAAATATTTGCTATACAAATAGTACCATATAGTCCTTATAAAAACATAACTAAATGTTATTTAAAAACATTAACAAAAGAAATTATAAAGGAGATTTTTTTTTAAATATTAGTATGATGGTGAATTGTAACACCTATAAAATCAAGTTAAAAATTTATTTTAATGATCTCAATATTTTAGTAGTAACTAATGTGTAAAATACCTGAATATATGTCACATTGTAAAACCTTAAACCTTATTATCCACAAAATTTAGATAAATAATTTATTTAAACAATAACATATTGTATATGGTCCATGCTAATAAAATGGCATGGGTCCATAATCTAGTTCGAAGGGGAAAAAAATTCAACGTCATTGAATAGATTATATTTCTGATATTTTTCTTACACAATTATTACGGAATACATCCATACAAAGGTGTGTATATTATCCACTAAATCTTCAAATTAGTCATTAAGATTGAATAAACTAACAATTATTGCATAGAATAAAGTATCACTTTTTAATTATTAAAATTATAAGGCATATTTATAATAATCCATAAAACTTTAAAAATATTATATGAATTTCTGCAATTAAAAGTATTCACATTTAGCATTGATGTATATTAGTCACTAACCTTATAGTCGCTAAATTTAATACGTTAAAATTGTGGTTTCAAATGAAGTAATAACAAGGACTAACATGACTAACAAGTCTTAATTTAAAAAAAAAAATAATATATATATATATATATATATATATATATATATATGACATTTCTCTAATTCTATGGACCACTATATTAGTGTCTCATTATTTCTGGAACTAAAATATTAAATATAAGCTTCATTTTATTTTTATTAATAATGTATAGAACCTTTTTCAAATAAAAAAAATACAGTGTTAATATTTGATTTTACAAAAAAAAAGAGTTATTTAGTTTACTTTTCCTACTTTATTCTTTATAGTTAATTCACATGAAAATAAACTTAAGTGAGTGATGCTTTACAAAAGAAAAATGTGGAAAACTTTTCATAGAAAAACACTCGAACTTCTAATTTCTGTTAAATCATATTTTTAAAATATCAATATTTGTTTTAAAAATTGCAAATGGTTCATGTTGGAATTTCTATGCATCATGCAAATTTGTTTCGTTAGAGTGCTTGGTATAAAATGAAGAGTTTTAGAGAATAATTTTGAAATCTTAGGAACTGAATGCCCTATAATTCATATCATGTGATGAAATTAGTAGTTAACTACTCTCTAATCTAATTGACAAAGACAAGCCACCAAAATTGATCATGTCTTCACTTTATAAATAGAGGAGTCTGGTTAATCATCACCACAACTCTCCTTCTTTTATTCTTTCCATCTCTCAGACCTTGCCATAATTCTTGAAAGAGAGCTGTGACCGTAATGGCCACCAAGCATTCACTCAAGTCTCTCTTTCACCGAAGTTCAGAGAGTGATCACAACCCGTTAAACATGTCCGATGAGCAGATACTGGAGCAAATTTACTCAACCCATGTCCACAGCCACACCAAGTTCGATGTCGACTCTCTTTTCATTCTTGTCGAGAACACCCTTAGGCGTTCAACTCTCATTGTTGAGAACGTTGTTCAGGTTTACATATATACATACCAACGTCTTTCATATTTCTACTTCTGTTGCCCTATTTCCCTCCGTCTTTCTTTTTCTCGATTTCCTTCATAACTTTTATGCCATTGTGATGACTTTTACAGGGATCCAAATTAAGCCTGGAGCAGCTAGAAGACAAGATTCCCCAAGCCAACTTCAATTCACCACTCTGCACCCTCAAGCAAATTTCTTCCGAGGTCATTCATTAACTTAATTTTGTCACGTAAAGATTAATCAGGATTATGAACACGTAACATGGTTGGATCTGTCTGATAATTTTTGTGTCTAAGTAACATGTTGAATGATGACAGATGTCATGCAAGCCTGCCGGAGAGGAAATTGCTCACAAAACTACAATGACGATACTTGTGAAGCTTGCAAACTATGAGTGGGATGCAAAAGCGGTGCTCACACTGGCAGCTTTTGCAATGGAATATGGCGAGTTCTGGTTGCTAGCTCAGCATCAACCAACAGACCCTATTGCAAAATCTGTGGCTTTTCTCAGGAGAGTCCCGGAGCTCACAAGACCTGCAGCACTGCAAAAGCATCGCCAAGCCATTATAGAGCTCAACAATCTGGTGAAGACAACGCTGCTAGTGATTGAGCTAATCTTTGAGTTGGAGAAACTTACAACGTTCGACACAAAGGATGTGCCTGCTTTGTTGCCGGCAATAGAACAAATTCCTGTTGATGTCTACTGGGCCATCATCACCATCGTGGCTATTGAGACTCAGATTGATTACCTCACTACCGAAACGTAAGTACCTTCCTTCAGTTTTTATCTTTGTGCTTTACGTAAATATATATATATATATATATATATATATATCAAAATTTCCTATGTGTTTGTTGTTTTATGATTATTAAGCACATATTTTAACCTGATTGATATTCCCATAATTGCTTGATTTTAGAGGGAACAAGCAGGATCTCTCCCACTATGGTCAAAAGATCAACATCATACTTAGCAAACTTAGGAAGCAAATCATGCTTTGCAGACAACAGATTGGTCGGTAACTTAACTGGATATAACCTTTTATCTTTTATGGCAAGCAAACTTGACAAATTGAATTTTTGCATTTAAAACTAAAAGTGAACAGCAGAAAATACTTGAAGTGGCTGCTAACATGTTAAGTACATTTTTTGTCTTTTCTATTTCAGAGGAGGCAGAGTATCATCACAGGCTCAGGAAATTTTTTCAGACGCCTACTGAAATAATGGAGGTGTTTAAGTTTCTGGTTTTTTCGAAGGATGCCCCACACCAACTGTTTGATGGTGCCACTAAGACCACGGTTTGTCACTCTTTGAACCAAATTTCTACAAAGTTTCGGCAATCATTTACCACTCAATAATAACTGCAAAAATTGTGATTTTTAAACATCGTACGTACCGATTTAATTTTTTTAACTTTTAATCCACAATACCAGTTTTCACTTTCATAATTGTGACTCGGATCTCTCTCTCTCTCTCTCTCTCTCTCTCTCTCTCTCTCTCTCTCTCTCTCTCTCTCTCTCTCTCTCTCTCTCTCTCTCTCTCTCTGTCTCTTCTCATCAATAGCTTTTACTCCATTTGGCTTAAATGGAAAATACATTCTCTTTTTTTCCCATAGAATATATAGAAAATTTATTGAATATTATATTTTTGTGTTATATTACCTAATGTTGGACAGGGTAAGTTATAATTCAAGCGTTAGCATAAAACTTTGGTAAAGACAAATATATTTAAACTAATATTTTATTGTGTAAAAGAATAAATGATTTCTTTTATAATAATTATTTTAAATATATATAAACTATATTATAATTAAAATCTATAATAAAGAATTTAAATTACATAAAAAAGTTTCGACTTATAGTATTTTTTAAAATATTGAGATGTAGTTTTAGAGATTAACATGAAAGGTAATAGATTGAAATACTTAAGAAAGTCAAATGGTAATAATAATAGACATTTAAAGGGGATTACCTTTATCAGCGTATGGTCCTTATAGGAAAATTAAATCATTTTTGCACATGATGTCCGTTTTTATTGATTCATTGTTATTGATTTTGATTATTGTTTGTTTGGGGAGGTTGAAATCACTGAGC
Organism: Vigna reflexopilosa; assembly: GCA_027742785.1. NCBI lineage: Eukaryota > Viridiplantae > Streptophyta > Magnoliopsida > Fabales > Fabaceae > Vigna > Vigna reflexopilosa. The sequence goes on from CM050917.1 coordinate 33,960,310, forward strand.
TGAAGAAGAAGAATGTGTACTTGTTGATCTCCACTCTAGAGATAACGGATGAAGAGATTTCAGTACTACGACCAGTGTATGAATATATCAAAAGCAATGATCAATATAAGATTGTGTGGATTCCCATTGTAGAGGAATGGACCGAAAAGTTACACAAGAGATTTGAGGTTTTGAAAAGCAAGATGCCGTGGTACGTGGTGCAGCACTTCGGAGTAATAGCAGGGTACAAGTACATTAAGGAGGAATGGCACTTCAAAAAGAAACCCATGGTTGTGGTGTTGAATCCTCAGGGAAAAGTGCAACATGCAAACGCTTTCCATCTCATTCATGTTTATGGAATGAAGGCCTTTCCCTTCACTATTGCTGATCAAGAGAGAATTGATAGAGAAATTTACTGGATTGGTTCGGTGGTAGGGGATTCTCACCCTCACATAAGCACCTGGGTAAGCAAATTTCGCAAATGGATATGCAAATGCTCCTCTTGTTAGGTTTTTGAATATTTTTCCCTTTATTGATATCTCAAGCATTGGTATTGTTTAAGAGCTTAATTGGAAGGTTGTGGTGTGACTTCTTTCTAAGATGCAGATCAGAGAGCAAAAGTACATTCTCATATACGGAGGAAGCGACAAAGAATGGATCCAACAGTTCACAAAGTACGCAACTACCTTTGCAAATGACGGCGCTCTAAAGGAGGCAAATATTCAAATAGAGTTGTTCTGTGTGGAAAAGGAAGATAAAAACTTTCTAAGGAGGTTTTGGAGTGGCATAGAGAGCTTGTTTGTGACGAAGGCTCACAACACAGTCGATGCAGTGACTCAAGAAGTGCAAAGGATGCTTTCTTACAAGAATGAAACTGGGTGGGCTGTCCTCTGCAAAGGGTCATCTGTGGTGATGAGTGGTCATGGAAGCACAGTGTTGAAGACAGTGTCTGAGTTTGACAAATGGAAAGAGGCTATGCTGAAAAAAGGGTTTGAGCCTTCCTTCAAAGACCACCATGAAAGGATTGTACGCACCACACATCGCTGCGTGCACCTTGAAATTCCTAATATTGCAGGAAAGATGCCAGAGACCATTAAATGTCCCGAGTGTGGCAGGACAATGGAGATTTTCATCAGCTATAAATGCTGCCACACTGATTCTACTTCAATTGCCATACACTAGAATTCAATTACGCCAACTGCTTCTTTTATGTTATGAATGAGAGAGTGTAGTCTTCGGTTATGGGACTAAGTTTTTCTGCTCAAATAAATTTTTCTTTCAATAGAAGGACTTCTGTGTGACCTTGCAAATAAGGTGTGTAATTCGGTGCTGTTAATCTTCAATAGTTTTACAATGACAGGGTGATTCCTTTGCATTATTGCCAATGTACTTTTTTTTATTACAAATATATAATCAATAGTTTTTTTTTCTTCTAAGTCTGTTTTATTGATTTTGATTCTTTTAAGCATCATGATATTTAGATAATTTTTTTAACTTTTTAATGAGAGGACACGTCTGTTTGAATTTATGTTTTAAAAATTATTTAAAAGGAACTAATCATAAGTTAGCATGTATGTATGCATCTTAAAAAAATTGTTAAAAGAGAATTGTTAAAATAACTTTTTCGTTCTTTTAATTTTCTAAATTGTTTAAAATGACTTTTGTTTCTGTTTAACAATGGATTGAGAAGCATTTTGTGGTCTCATGTGAAGTTATGCAATTACCCTGGCGATGGCCAATCCGCTTCTCTTGCTGCGTTGAATCACTTGCCTGTCGCTTGTTTCTTTTCTTACCATAGTTTTTTTCAAATGAATCTATCTTAATAACTTTTTTAACATTTTTTTTATAATAGATTATATATTACTATTTTATTAATTTATATATTTAAAATAAATCAATCACAAACTATATTATAAAAAAATTATAAAAAAAAATTGTCAAATTTTTTTTTTCCATGAAGACCACAAGCTTAACTACAGATAAGATGAATACTCCAAGTCAGTAATAAACCGACATATTGGTCTGGTACAAGTTTATTAATCAAATAATTAAAAATATTATTATATAATTTTAATAATAGAAATTTTTATATTAGAACTTTTAATAGATTGATGAATAATTTTATATATTATTAAAATTATATAATAATATTTTCTCAATCATTTGATTAGTAAATTAAAATTAAAAATATACATATTTATTTATTCAAATACATAAATCTTGTAAATATAATTTTAATAATAAATTTATCTAAAAATTTCAAAATAAAAAATATTTTCATATAAAATTAAAAGAACATAACAAAGTTTAAAAATTAAAAGAAATCAAAAACATTATTTTTAGTTTATTAATTAAATTACTAACAAATATTTCAAAGTAAAAAATACATAAAAATCTTATGATTGTATAATGATTCGAGAAAAGATAAACAAATTTAGAAAAACCATTAGAAACAGTTTAAAATTAAAAGATATGTTTATATAAAAATATTTAGAAAAGAACCCATAAAAACTTTAAAGTTTAAGGCCTTGTTCACTTGAGTGGATTTGAGGTAGAGTAATTGAGTGAATTTGAAAAGATTTGAAAGTAATTTTTTTTGTTATTTATTGATTGAATTTGGAGGTAAATGAGAGTGAATTTGAAAATAAAGTTTCTGAGAATTAGTTTAGAATTTAATTTATGTGATAGATTAAAAAAATTTATTTCCAAATTTACTCTCACTTGTCTCCAAATCTATTCAAATAAAAAAAAAAAGTATCTTCAAATCCTCTCAGTTACTCTTACTCAAATCTACTCAAATAAACAAGATATAATTAATAATGAATAAAAATAAAGAAACGTATGGCATAAATACTAAGATTATAAGTTAAAAAAAAACATAAAACTTAACAAATGAAAGTGTAGCAAGAGAAGTCATTAATACAAAATAATACTTTACTTCTGTAATGAAGTCAACCTCCTATAGGACTTCAGTATTCTGTATCTTCAAAAAGTCGTCTGCACATGTCTACTAAATTTGTATAAATTTTTATCAACCGTAATTAATTAAAATTGAAGTTAGTTCAAGATTAACAAATAAATCAAAGGTAATTTTTTAAAAAGTAAGTCAAGGGAATTGGTAGGGATCATTAAAATATTTGTGTCTAGGTATATTTGTGGTTATAACTACTGTAAATATTTATTACGTGTGAATAACACAAAAATAATCATGAGAAACCTCTATTAAATCAAAATTTAAAATTTAAATATGTGAAATATTTTTACAATGTTTAAAAATATAAAATAAATTGATAAAATAGAAAACGGTCATTTGTTTTTTTTTAAATCTAGAAGAATCAGTTGTGTATGTTATTATAGACTCTCTTTTTTCCATCTCAAATTGATATATAATATTACTGAATCTATCAATTGAAGCAAAAGCTATGATAGTTTAAAGATCATCAATATCTAACTTTCCAAATAAATTTTAAACGGACCCAAAATAAAGGCTATTGGTATTTTTTTTTCCTTTGAAATAGAGGTTTTAAGAAGTGATAAAAAAGAAATAAACCAAAAATAATAATTATAGTTATCAAAATAAAAAATCACAAGTAAATAGTAAATATGCACTACTCATTAGAATATCATTCACTCCAATTATTTTAATATCACTACTAAATGAGAACTCTTTCTTCATTTTATAGATGATGGTACATATAAATATGTGTTAGCCACATTTTCATGATTTTTCAGGTTTTTACTTGTGATAGCTTTAGTTTATAGTTTTAATTAGTTCGAACAAATTTGAAAATGAGTTCTAAATATATGAAATATCAAATTTAATCTACACTAGTTTTGTGTTTTTCAAGTTTGGTAAAAATGTAAGTAAAAAACAAATGAGGAACGTTTGGAAGTGCATTTTGAACATTATTTGACATTGAATTTTACCATTTTCGACACCAATTAACATATTAACATATGAAAAATGTCTATTTCTAATATCATTTGACGTCTGATGAAACCTACTTCGAACGTCAATCAACAATTTTTTTCCGACATCAATCAACGTCTTCTATTATGATGTCCATGTTTTGGCAGACATCAAAGATTGAAAATAGTATAAACCAAAGTTATTTTTTATACTAGTGTGAGTTCAATAATTTAAATAATCAATTAATTTTTTCAAATTTATTATATTTGTAACAAGTTTGTTACACGTATACACTAAGTTGAAGAAAATATTAAAGAGAATCTTAAATATATTAAATTATTAAATAAGTTACATAAATTTATCTTTAATTTATTTATTTATTATTTTTTATTTATATTTTACACTTAATTCATATTTTTTTATTATAAATATAGTATTATATGTAAGGACCTAATAATTCTATTTTAATTTTAAAAGAAAAATCCATTGGGCCTTGTAATTTGGGGCAGCCAGGCCCATAAGCTAAGGGTGCCTTAGCTTTAGAGGGAGACTTTTCTTTTCAGAAGTCAGATTTCATTTGCTAAGCTTACCTTATCTCTCTAAAACTTGGGTTTTCCAGTTTCCCTAAACTTAGCTCTCCCTTCTTTCTAAAATCTCAGCTCATTGAACCAATTAAATTTTGATTTGATGGTGCTCCAACGTTCACCTCACCAAGGGCTCCATTTTGAACCGATCATTTTCCCCATCCTTCCCAGTAAGTGGTTCTCTACTGTTTCCCCATTTCCTTAAATCTAGGGCTTGTTGTCCTACGAATGGCATGTGCTCTGTGCCTGTCCCTTTCCGTTCCTTATGTTGTCTTAGCTCTAAGAAGCTGTCTTCATCACCAATTTGGTGATCTGTAGGTTCTGTCAAGCTCCGCTCTGTGTGGAGGGTACTGTTAGGGCGTCTTCAATTAGCTTATTTTGAGAAACCCAGGTAAGGGGAGCTAGCCTTCAATATCTATGTGTGTATGATTGTTTAATGATATTTAGATTCTTGTTCATTATATTTTTGGGTGAATGTCGTAGACTATGGTGTAGCATGTCTTTTATTGTCTATCAATTATTATTGTGTTGCATATGGTTTTAAGAGTTGTTAATTGCTATATATGAGATTGGGTTATAATAATTTAATTATAAAATTTTGTTCTTCGCATATGAGTTGCTGTGTGTTTTCGTAGCGGTACAATCCAGGTTATTATACGATGATATGGAAGGAGTGCACCTTATGATAATGCCTTGTGGCTAATTTAACTTTTATTATTGTCTTTGCTACCATGGAAACAAACAGCGTTTTGTGTACTGTTTAACAAGAAAAATTATGTTTGAAACGAAGTTCAATGACGAAACTTTTTAGACTAACGCGATTTATTTTTATAAATCCCTAAATCTAGTTTTTCTTTAGAATTAAAACGGTATAGGAAAATATGTTTTTATCACATTGATTTTCTTATTATATATGTTAGGATGTTTTTATTCATTTCGTAAATAGCAACCAGTAGAACTAATTTCGTTGGGTCTCAAAATTAACATCCTTATATTAGAAAGTTACTTTCTCCTGGCATAGGAGTTCTCCTTTTGTCATTGAATGATTGATTTGCTATTGGAATTTAACTTTTAGCTTGGTTAAATATTTAATTATCACAATATTGAAAGCAAACGTAACTTTTGTTATAATGACGTTTTTAGATATATATCTATATTATAAAAAGTAAAGTTTTTTTTTAACTTTATGATGATTCTTTATATATATCTATAACATAAATAATATAGTTTTCGTAAACTGTGAGGTTTTAAATATTAATAATATAATAAATATATTTATTTGATTTAAGAATGGTTTTGACATAATTGGAGTGATGTTGTTGGATTGTCAGTATGTTCATATATTTGAATCGTGTGGCTTGAAATGTTATGATTACGAAATGAATTGATGAAATTGTGCATGAACTGAACATCTCAGGGTGAGATGATTAAAAAGTGATGTGAGGGGTGTCGTTGTTGTCTGTATAATGTTGGGAGCTTTGAAATGGTATGTCTATCCCTACACTCAAAGCATTGTTCATACTCAAATAGAGAAGAACAGTGTGAGTGGTGAGAGTAGAGGGAGGTCCTCGTCTATAGTCTTGGAGTTTAGACATAGACAGATTGGGGGACTTACCTTGCATAGTGTTGGGGATGGGCCAGCTGAACTATGCAAGTGCAAAGACGACCAATAGCTAGACAGTTATACAAAATCCGGATGAGTCGCCTTGAGTATTTGATGCATGTTTTGAATGGTATGTCCTGCTTGTTCTTTTTTTTATTTGTAATTAAGCATGATGATATTGATTGACTGTACTATATGTATGTTGTCTGTTTACCTAGCTCACCCTTGCTTTCTTGTTGTGTGGTGCTTGTGTATGCTTTCTCTTGCGATGATCATCCTTTTGGATGGGAGCAGATGTGGTTGAGGAGGTCCCCTTAGAGCAAGTGCTAGAGGACGCTGATGCTGCTGCTTAGTTCTCCATGGGATTTCTATATTTAATTTGGTGTAATTTGGAATACTCTAATTTGTTTAAGTTTCAAATTCTGTCCTCTTTTATGGATGACTGTAATATCAACTATTGCCCTACTATTCTATTCTAACTGTTCTCTTTATTTGAATGGTGACATCTTTATTATATAATTAGTATTATTATATATTTAGGGATGTTACATTATATGTATTCATTATTAACAAAAAAATTAAGATTGAAATTTAATTTATATTTTATTAAATTAAATTTTTAAAAAATTATATTTATATTTATTTTAATTTATATTATATTTATAATTTTATTTATTTTTATTTTAAAAATTTATAAAATATATTTTTAAATATCTGTCATATTTGCAAGTTTTAAAATATTTACATATATTTTTTAAAAAATATTTGTGATATCTGTGAATTTTAAATTACATACATATATTTTTTAATCAAATATTTGTGAAATAACAAGATAAAAAATATAGATAATTTTTTTTGTCAGAGCTGTAAACTCTGTCCGTATTTTACAGAATCCATATTAAAATATTCCACTCAATCCATCAACCTTATAAAAGCCTCCCCTCCTCATCAATTTTTTCTTTACTTCTGAGTAAAATAGCCAACAGTATGAGTAAATACCTCCAGCAAGACTACGCCGTTTCGGATGAGATCGGCCGGGGAAGATTCGGTACCGTTTACCGATGCTCTTCGGCGGACTCCGGCGAGTCCTACGCCGTTAAATCCATGGACAAGGTAGCCATAAGTGCCAGCGGAGACTCCCTGGACTCCCGATGCCTCTTTACCGAGGCCAAGATCGTTCAGCTGCTCTCCCCTCACCCTCACATAGTCACTCTTCACAGCCTCTACGAAGACGAAACGCACCTCCACATGATTCTCGACCTGTGTTACGAACCCACGTTTCATCACCAGGTCATGCCGGAACGCCAAGCTGCTTCAGTGATGTGGCAGCTCATGAAAGGCGTGGCCCACTGCCACCGTCTCGGCGTGGCCCACCGAGACATAAAGCCCGACAACATTCTTTTTGACAAGGAGAATCGGCTGAAGCTAGCCGATTTCGGCTCGGCTGAAACTTTCAAAGAGGGCGAGTCCATGAGCGGGGTGGTGGGGACACCACATTACGTGGCGCCGGAGGTCCTCGCCGGAAGGGATTATAACGAGAAAGTTGACGTGTGGAGTTGTGGTGTGGTTTTGTATCAAATGTTGGCGGGGTTTTTGCCCTTTGGAGGTGATTCCCCTGTGGAGATTTTTGAGGCTGTTATGCGCTCCAGTTTGAGACTCCCAACCCGGGTTTTCTCTTCTGTTTCACCTGCCGCCAAGGATCTCCTTCGTAGAATGTTGTGCAGAGAAGTCTCTAGAAGGTTCTCTGCTGAACAAGTTCTGAGTAAGTTTTGGCTTTCAAAGAATATGGTTGATTACAGGTTAAAGGATTGCTAATTTATGATTTAATTTTTAATTTTTGTTTTTGAAATTTTGCATTAACAGGACACGGGTGGTTTAGTATTATTGAACAGAGTGACTAATATGTACCGTGTCTTATGGCTTTTGGAAAAACTGAGATGGATTTTTTGTATTCTCTGACCTTAGAGGCTGTTCTTCTCTTTGTTCCATTTTCCTTTTAATGTATGTTTTGAAACAATTTGCCTAATGTGGCTAAATTAAAAGACAAGTTTGATATGTAACTATATAATTTGTATATTTTCCTTTGATCAATCAAAGTGTATAATTCAATATCTCAAGCTGTTGGTTTTGACGACAATGGCGACGCAAATATGTATATATAACTCACATACTTGTAATTCTGTTGGCAGTTGTTTGTTTTCTTCTTGTAAAGCCTGATGATATTTTGATATCTAACTAAATCATACAACTGGTTAATATTTATTATTTTATTTTTTATAATTATAAAAGTTTATTTCTTTTAATAATCTTTTTAAAAGCAATAAAATGATTGCTTAAATCTCAAAGGCTTGTTGTCAACTGATTGTGTAAATGTCATTTTCTTTTTGCAAGTAAACTATAGTAATTAAATTTTCACATTACCCATTACTCCAATTAATTATAGCGGAATCTATTGTCAATTTTTTTTATCTGTGTGGTTAAGATAATTGTGTCAGTTAAGATTCCATCATTTCTCGAAGAAAAAAAAAATTACAGATAAGTTATAATAATAGATAAGTTACAATAAATTTGGAAATTTTAATTGACTTTCTAATATTTATTAAAAACAGAATAAATTTATATTTTTCAATTAAATTTATGTAATTTTATTTTAATTGAATGATATGACTCTTAAGTGTTTTGGTGTGATTGTCATCTTGCTTTGTTATTTTATTGAGTTGTCCTCACATGATATTTAATTTATTTATAACTTTATAATTTTGTATCTTTTTATTTTATAATTTTATAATATTATAATCGTGTAATCTTATAAATTTGTAATATTGTAATAATATCTTATAATTTTATAATTTTGTAGTATTATCTTATAATATTGTAACTTTACAATCTTGTAAATTTATTATTTTTTAATTTTTTAATTTTATAAGGTTGTTATTTTATAATTTTATAATCTAATAATTTAATAAATTTATGATTTTATAATTTTATAATCTTTTAATTTTATATTTTTATAATCTTGTAATTGTTTACTTTGAATTTTATGTAAATAAATTCGCTGATAACTAAATCTTTTAAAATTTATTGATAAAATTTTATCCATCAATTTCATCGATAAATCTACCATCGTTAAGATGAATTCTTTCATTGATAAATCGATTGTCAAAATTTATATCAAATTTGATAAAATGTGTTTATATATTACTTAGATATGTGAGAAAAATAAGAAAGGAAGAAAAAGGAGAGAAAGAAGAAAAAGAGTTGAAGACAATGCATTGATGTAACAATGACAACGATACAACAACATAATAGAAGTAGTGGTGTAGGTAATGCTGGTAAAGAAGGAGAAAACTGAAGAGTAAGAGACGGTTAGAGTCTATGTTAATGATAAGTGAGTAAAAAAGGATAAAAAAAAGAAGAAAAAACTTAAAAGAAATAATAAGAAAAAAAAGAGAAAATTACGATATTTTTTATACAATTTAGGTTTATGGTTTTCGGATATTTCTATTTCTACTGATTTGTATGAATTGGGTCCTCAAGTGCTCAATTGGATCTTGTTTTGGTAAAATTGAGTGAATAAAGTCTTTGCCGTTAATTGTTGTGGACGGCGTTAACTTTCATGCGAGGTGGCATGTGGATATTTATATCATTTTAAATTATAAAATACGCGGGAAGAGCGTAGTGGGCGGTTGACGGCAGAGGCGACGAGAGCTTGGTGGGACGCGGCGAGGCGCAAAGGCGTGTTTCTTCTTCTTCCCTCCGTTTTGATTCGTGGAGCAAGGAGGAAGCTTCCTTCCCCTCTTCCTTTTCTGATTTTGATTGGGTTTTAGGGGTTATTGTTCGTGATTTTTGCGAGTTGTTGTGCTTCTTTTCTACAAATGCGTTTTGAAGTTTCACTGTTGCGATATTGGGGTTAGGGTTCGGACTGAGAATGTTAAGGTATTGAGTTTGGGGAAGTTTTTTTTTTGGGTTCTATTCGCACTGTTATGGTATGTGAGGGTGGTTTCTAAATTTTGGAAGTGTGTTGGGGTCTCTGTGTTTTCTCTTGGAAGGTGCGAGTTAATGGTGGTGAAGTAGTGTCGCGCCACAAATTTTGATTTGCGTTTCAGGTTCGCTAGAGCCGCAATTGAGAAATCATGGTTGTGCGATTAGGTTTTCAATTTGGGTTTGTGCTGTGTTTTTGGATTTGCAGGTTTGGCGAACGAAGAACTCGCGATTGACACTTTCACAGCGGCGCTTGATGGCAATTTCTGGTATGCAGGTCTGGTGGCAATTTCTTGGTGGCGGCTTCAATGGAGTTGATGTGTGATTCACGTGGCTGCCATGGAGAAGATGATGGAGTAGATTCTCGTGCGAGAAGTAGATGCGCGATTATGGGTTATGTGGTTTGATCTTTTGCAGGTTGCTTGCGATTGACGAAGGAGGAGAGTAACAAAGGACTTGCGATGGCCATGGAGGTTCACGACGAAGGTTAAGGGGACGGATGTTGCCGAGGATGGCGTTGACGGCGCATAATAGCTAGGGTTTGGGAATTAAGGTTTCTGTGAAGAAGGCATAGATGACGTGACAAGAGGCGTGAGGTGGTATGTTCTGGTTGGTTAACTGGGTCACGTCCTAATTAAAGGATATTGTCACCTTGTTAATGACTCAATTTTACCAAAACAGAAACCAATTGAGCACTTTCACTATGAGGACTCAATTGATAATTTGCAGAAATAGAAACCTCCGAAGATATTAAACCTAGATTTTATTCACGAATTTGTTTTATTGATTTTGATTTATTAACAAATTTGTGATTGTTAGTTATTATTAAATTTATCAACAAATATTTTATCAATTTTTTTTTATGAATGAGATTTTCAATAATATTAATTTATTAACGAATTTTATATTCTTTCAATAAATTTTTATTATCAAATAATATTAATTTTTTTATAATATTATATGTATATTATAAAACATGACATATTGTGATTTTATTTTGATTTGGTTGGATTTTCAATCTCAAACCACTGTTCCAAACACATTATATGGTTCTGTGAAGAAAAGAGAGTGATGTTTGTTATTTGCAAGTATAAATTTAAATTGCATGTAGCCTAATCGTGAATTTGTGTTTCATTGTTTTAATTGATTTCAGTTAATTTTTTTAATAGCTTAACAAAGTTATTTAGTTTAAATAAAAATATCCTTTAATTATTAAGGATATTTTTTTGTCTGGTAACAACAAAGTCACATTAGTGGTCTCAATCACTCCATGCATGATTATTGAGTTTGTTGAGAATGTTATAATGTAAAATTTCAACCACTTCATTTTGCTAAAACTGGGTATGAAATTTGCAAAAATGGTTCAACTATTATGTATAGGTGAAAAAAAAATTTGTAAAATATGAAATTTGTCATTAATGGATTCAAGTCAAGGATGTGAGCCACATATCACATACCTTTGAGCCAATTCCAATGTGGGAAGGCCCAACTTGGCTTGCATATTGCAGGCCAAGTAAAGATTGAGTCTGAATGGATCAGATTAACCTACATTGTCACTCTTAGAACAAAACATGAAAGTTACTCCTTTCACCATCCCGATTGTTCCCTGCACCTCTACATTTTTTTCAAAATTCCAAAACTAACTTTTATATTTTAAAATGTCTTACACCTCCAATTTTTTTCTTTAACGGATGTCGACATTCGTTAAAGAAATTTTTCTTAACAAATGTGTCCACATCTGTTAACGAGTGTGGTCACATCTGTTTAAGCTTTACGCTTTTTTAGTATATTAATTTATTGTATTAATAATAATTATTTAATTAAATAAAATAAAATTGATTTTTGTAATAAATTATAAAAGAATTAAATAATTTATAAATTAAATAAAATATAATATCTAAATAAACTAAAACTTTAAGAAAGAAACACATAAACGAATGTGACACATCGGTTAACGGATGTGGCGCATCGTTAACGATATCGTTAACGGATGTGGTACATCATTAACGGATGTGGCACATCCGTTTATTATAATTAATTAAAAACTTTTATAATTTAATTAAATTAATAATAATAATTTAATAAAATAAATTAAATTAATTTATTACATAATTATATATAAGTTAATTTTATTTTATTTAATAAAATAATAATTATTAATTTAATTTATGTATTATCATTTAATTAATTATTTAAATATTTTTTATATAATTATTTAAACAGATGTGCCACATCCGTTAAGGTTTTTTTTTTAGTTTTTAGTTTTTTAATTTATTGTATTTTAAATTAATATATAAATATTATTTAAATTTTTTTATATTTTAAATTAATTTATAAATATTTAATTTTTTTATTTTTTATAATATATTATGTAAATAAAAAATATTATTAAAATAAAATATAAAATAAAAATAATAAACTAAAAAAAAAAAAGTTAAAATATGTAAATGGATGTCAACATCCGTTAAAGGTGAAACGGATGTCAACATCCGTTAAAGGTGAAACGGATGTCAACATCCGTTAAAGGTGAAACAGATGTTGACATCCGTTTTATAGCAAGGACAAATTGGATATGGAGAAATGCAAGGAGCATTTAGTGGGGTGGAGGGAGCAATTTCCACAAAACATTTTAATCAATTTAAGAAAAAAACTAAAATAAGTACATGTTTTTTATTTAAATTAAAAAATAAAATTAATTTATATTTAGGTAAAGTGATTTGATGTATAAATTTTTAAAACTTTATATATAAATATATAAGTTGTAAGTAGATTTAATTTATAATTTGGTTCCGAAAAAAAGTCAACATTGTTGAATTTAAAAAGAAATGAAACTGAATAAAAAATAATTATAGAACCTAAATTAAACAGAAGATATTGCCACGTTATAGAGGCATGACATGACACATACTCGATACTTGAAAAAAAATATTAAAAAGAAAAAAATTAAAATAAAATATTACAAACTGACCTATGACATCTATAAAAATCAACATTAATGCCTTATATAAATCTAACATGAATAACATAATTAGATTGTTAAAAAAGGTTTAATCATTCATTTAATCTCTATTTTCGGTGATTTTTTTTAAATAGGTTTCTTCTTTTTCTTTTCTTATTGGATTTCTATTTTTTAAAATTTGAAATGATTAGGTCTTTGTCATTAATTTTGTACTAACACCGTTAAAAAGGTGTCAAGTGTCAACTTGTATTTTTTTATATTATTTAAATATATTTTTTAATTATTATTATTTTTTAATTTTTTGAAAAACAAATTGTTATGTGTTAAGCTAACATTATGTCACGTGCCAATGATAGTATGACATGGCAATAACAGTGTCACATGTTACTATCAGGTCACATATAATTGTATTTGTCTTAATTTGGTGTTTATTTTGTCTCAATTTAATTCCTGTATTTTTATTTTTGTTTCAATTTAGTCCTAATTTTTTTTAAAAATTAAACAATTTTCTTCTTTTCCAAATTCAAACAAAATCTAATTCATATATAAATCTTTAAAAAAATTATACAAATTGATATTTTATTTACGTAGTACTAACAAAAATAACTTAATTGCATGAAAGTTTAAAAAAAAATTGAGACAAATAAAAATAAAGAATTTGGAATGTTTCTGGAATTAAACATTAAGACTTAGAATACATCATCACTAAAAATTCACTTAACAGAGACAAAGATAAGAATTTGGCGAATGTACATACCTTTAAATCTTCTAAAATTATTCGTGCATCAACTTTCTCTAACCCCTTTCAAACAAAAAATTATATTTAATTTAATCTTTTAATCATTTAATACAAGGACCAAATTGAAACAAAATAAATATACAGAGACCAAATTAGAACAAAATAAAAATGTAGGGACCAAATTGAGACAAATGCAATGACATGTGGCTTGACAGTGACACATAGCACTGTAATGTTAGTGCTACGTCACACTGTCATTGCCATGTGGTACAATGTCAGCTTGACACGAGACAAATTTTTTATTTTTCAAAAAAATAAAAATAATTAAAAAATATTTAAAAAATTTAAAAAAAAATCACGAGCTGACACGTGACACCTCTTTAACAGTGTTAGTACGAAACTACCGGTAAATACCTAATTGATTTAATTTTTAAAAAATAAGAACCTAATTGTGACAAAAGAAAAGTGAGGGATCTATGTGAGAAAAGTCACCGAAAATAAGAACTATATAAATGATTAAACCTTTAAAAAAATCTAAAAAAAAGAAACCCAATTAAACATTTTCAACAAAAATTGAAAAAAAAAATTAACCGTAATTTTTATATATAAAAGAAAGTTGGGGTCCAAGCCCCTCTCAAGCTTCATTAACCGTATATGTTATTTATATGCCTAAGAACCAAGATGCATGCATAACTATACTTTTCATGGTAAATTAAACCCTCATTTTTCATAACTACAGGAGGCACTAATGTTTCCTTGTTTTACAATTGAATTATTACATAAAAAAAGAAAGGTGGAAATATAAGTGTTTGTAAATTGTATTTCTCCATTTATAATAAAAACTAAAGATTGATTTTGAGGATAAATATTTTTCACAAACTACCCATAGTTAGAAAAGAGTAATACTCACAATATAATATAATTAACTATATTATAAATGTATAAAAATAGTAATACTAATACTTATAATAATAATAATAACAAAATCTTAAAAATTAAACCATAATATTATAATTAGTTATATTATGAAATAATAAATAATAATAACAATAATAAAATAATAATATTAATATCAATATTAATAAAAAAGTAATAATTTAAAACTTAATTAAATTAAATTTATAAAATTTAAGCATTTCATAATATATCACTTTATAACTTATTTTGAAAATTATCTCATAAACATTTATGAAAAAATGATTCTTTTTATTTTGTTTTTAATTTAAACAATTATAAATATATAATTTTTAATTTTTTTCACTCTTTTTTTTATTTCCATTCATACAAACAAACATGGGCGGTCGCTTTTTGTTGTTGAGTATGAGAAAGGGACACTCACATCCGTCCATATCCATATTACAAATTTATAATCTTTTTAATTATGTTATATCATTTTCAACGTATTTGAATTGTCGTATGTCCTGGTCGACTGCAGCAAATCCGTTGTAAGTACGAAGTACGTCCTTCTGTAGAGAGTAGAACAATATGCGTTTAATTAAATATCTAGTTAATTTATAGTGTGTGATCAATATTTTTACAGATGGAAATATTTATTATTAGTACTTTTTATGATTAACTAATGAAGGCAACATAATAGAGATTAATAATTTTAGCCTCAGAATATATAAATTAATTATATATTGTATTACTGAATTTTTACATTTCACAAACTTTATCACTAAATTTTTAATTTAATGAAATTTTCAATTTAAATTTTAAAATTATATAAATTTAATATTTTTATTAATTAACTAATGGTGTTGCATTGAGTGAAATATAAGGTGGTTTCCAAGTATAGAATGCAATAGATGTTTTCTGGTTATTAAAGCATAATAAAAATTAATTTAAAAATACTTAATTTCATATTTTATTACTAAATTTTCATCTCCATAAGTTTTATTATTTGAATTTGAAAATAATATTTTATTTTAATTTTTTTGTTTGAATATTCATTTAAGAAAGTGTCAATTTGATTAGAAATGTATGTGGAAATATTTAACTATTATTTTTTTTTTATGAAATAAGAAAGATGTTGTCTGCTATAAAAAAAAATGAAGAAAAAAGTTACGATTAAATGTAATAACACAATTTTGTGTTTTAGTTAAAGTATAAGGTGAATGACACGTCTCTTTTCTTTTATTTTTAACTCTTCTGTATAAATTTTATAGACTTTTTTATTTCTAATTCTCATATTCGAATAGTTTGTTATATTTTGAAAAACTTATATAATATATGACGGATAAGTTTTTAAGAACAATAGTTGTATTTCTCTTAAAAAAAATACAATTCGTGATTTAATCCATAATTTCTATACTACAATATTCATAAAAGTTGAGTAAATGTGAAAAGTAAAAACAAAGTGAGGAAGAAGAATCATAACAGTAAGTTTTGGACATTTTGTCTCTTCTATTCTCCATCTTTTTTTTTGGTTACTTTCCTTAATTTGAAAGGGTTGTATGACAAGGTGTTTTTGTTTTCTTTAAATAGAAGATACCTTGTCGTAGATTATCTTGTGATCGATCATCTATCTATAGTTAGAAAATAAAATGTTACCATAATAGATGGATGCGATGAATGGAAAGAGTTTAGAGAATAACCTGGTAATAAAAAATAAAAATAAAATACAGGAAGGAGATGGTAAAGAAGAGTCCAGAAATTAGGTTTGGCAAATGCAATATGCTGACTAATGAAGGCCAAGTGACAACATTATGGTAGTTGGCTATTCATGGATTGAAAAGTCGGTTAGGGATTAATAAGTGTTTTTCATTGTCATCAAATTAACTTTTTGTGTCACAAAATTTAATTTAAGACACCTATGCTTTTCCAGTAGATTATGCCGTATAATAGTATATACATTTATATATTTAACTAGACATCGTTAAAATAATTTTCTATATTGTGGTGTAATTAATGTAATGTAGTTAGCACATATATACAATTAATTAATTCTGAAATATTATTGAGAAAGACTATAAAAGAAAAGAAATTATAGATAATTAGGTAGTGGAGATGGGATGGGAAGATGGAAGGTAAGTGAGTGTACACTCGTGACATGGTCTGGTGTGGTCCACTAACATCTGGAATAATAACAGTTTACACGTGTCTTCCATGCACAGGATGGAAGGAGAAAAATCTCCTCAACCTCACAAATCACAATCAATAATATATATGTACTCAACTAAGCAATTAAACTTAATTATAAAAAATAGTTCATCCTAACCATTAACCAAAAAAAAAAATAATATAACAGAATTATTTCTTATGAATTAAATCAGATTTATTTCTTGATAATTCACAGTCCCGTACCTTTTACTTCTTAAATTAATAAATTTTTATACCTTTCAAGATTTTTGATGTCCCAATCTATTGAGTTATGCAGATAACTAAATGAAATTAACTATTTTATTAAAATAGCAAGTTTAGGTATATATTGATGCCATAAATAAAAGGAAATCTTGTTAGTATTTATTTAATCGTAAAAGTCACATTAAAACACATATGAAGTTTATAAAATTTAATAAATGTATTATTTTAGTAATTTATATATCATAAGTAAAAAAAAAATTCGCCATGAAATTATATTAAAATAGACTTATTATGTATAATATACATGCAATTAAAAGATAAATTGATATATATATATATATATATATATAAAAGTTGGTTTAAAGTTTAGACAGTGTAAAAAAAAATCCTTTTATACTAGTTAATTTTTTTTATATCGATTAAAAAAAGTTTTTTATATTAGTTTCATAAATCAATATAAAATCAATCGAAGATATATAAAATATTAAATTTTTTATACTGATTTTGAAATAAATATAAAAAGTCCATTTTTTATATCAATCTTAAAACCAGTATAAAACTCTAATTAAAAAGGTAAAGGAGAAAATATTGTGTTTGCGACTCTTACATACCAAGCACAGAATTTTTTTTTTTCACACAAAATTCAATTCATTTGAGACACTTTTTCTCACAAAGCAAAAATAAAACCAAAAATTTAAGTTACAATACAATTATTATATGTTATTAGCTTTTCTTCCAATATTTGCATAATAAATTGAAGAACAATGCTCATTTATTTTTATGATTCTTTAGATACATAAAATAATTAAAATGATAAATAAATTTAAAAAATTAAAATACAAAGAATGCATCAAGGTGAGTTGTAAGTCGTAAGTGTTAGAACTACCGGTGACGATCAGAGTAGTAGTAGTAACAGGGTGGACTCATTGGTGTTTGCTCTCTAGTAGCATTAGAGGAAGAAGAATCGTGATTGAAGTGGATAGTAGTCATAGAGATTTATTTTATCATATGAATCAAGTTTTTATTATGTAATTTTATTATGACGACAAGTGAATAATTTTAAGTTTAATTCAATGCATGAGTGTTCTGAAAGTGGAATGAAGTATTTGTGATATTTAATTTCAATAATTTATGATACGAGAGATAACTAGTTGGGTTTAAAGTTAGACAATTGATTTTTTACAAATGTCTTAATATAAATGAAAATTGTTTTCATTATAATATATATGGATTAAATGTGTATATGGATGATATATGTATTCATATATGAAAGTTTGTTAAAACAATAATGTGTATTTTACTTATCAACTTGTGATGATCATGTACTATTTTACTGTATGGAAACAAACAAATCATGTTGCATTGATTTTATTTTTATGTGGTGTGTAAATATAATATAATTCCTCAGAAAGAAATGTTTACTTTGAAAAAATTTTGTAGATTTTGATGTAAAAAGTATGAAACTATATGTTTAGATTATATTTATTAATAACAATGTACAACCTAATGGATGTTACACTCACGATATAAAAATAATTTCTTTATCACACAGTTTAAAATATTTGAATTATCATGACATTGTTGTTTTAATATTGTGGTTGATTGATCATTGAATTCAAAGATTTGATGTTTTGTGATAATTCTCGAGGTCTTATAAATAATAACCAAGTACCTTATCATATGACAGCACAACACCAAAACAGCTTTCAGAAGTATTTGTTCGATAGCAATGGTTGCTATCCTCAAATGGCTGATCATATTTCTTGCCATTGCAAGAGGTAATTTTATCAAAAGAATTCAAATAAAGAATCACATGTATTAATTCTGCAATTGTTTGTGCACATATGTTTCAATCTATGATGATAAACCCCTATTATAGTTTGTGAATGGGTGCAGCTTATGGAGGATGCAGTCTGAGAAACCTAATATGATACAGGAAAACTGGTTAAGGGGTACCGCGAGTACGCTGTGAGCATCTCCAATAAATGCAGCGAATTGTGCGTTCAGAGGCATGTGAAGTTAAACTGCACTGGATTTCAAACCGTGGAAAAGGTACAGCCTTCGATTTTCAGAGTGTCCGGTGATGTTTGTGTTGTTAACAATGGTCTGCCCATCACTTCTGATGCAACCACAAACTTCCGCTATACTTGGAGCAACTCCTTCCTTTTGAATCCAATTTCATCCGACATCCATTGTTACAAATCGTAGATCTATATGTGAAACAGGAAATAAGAGATTCGCTGTTTTGCAAGCCTCCATTTCAGTTTTTATAATTTGTTTTAAACTGCTGGAAATATTTGAGAAATTGTCCCAATGCGTTTTTTTACACATCTAATAACAATTACAGTTCTAATACTGTGACACACAATTTTTTTTCATTTTTAATGATTATTTTATTTCTATAAAATATATCAAATAAATATTAATATATCTAATCGTACCGTTATTTTATTTTAACAAATTGAATTCTTATATTTCTTTTTCAATTATAGATTAAAATTTTAATTTTTAACTACTATTTTTATCATAATTATTATTAATAAAATAAATAAACACTTTAATTATATTATTATATATAAATAACTCAAATAAATTCATTCTAAATATATTACAATAAATATATAAAATAAATGAAAACAAAAATATATATTTAAATAAATTAACCTATTAACTTGTAATAAGTTAAACCATATCAAATAATTGTTTACTAAATAAAAGTGTATTAAATTAAATTAACTCATTTTCTTTTCTGGATCGGAGGGATTTATTTTAAGGGCTTCAACACTATTAATAAACTAGATAATATAACCATTTTTTCTAATTTACCCTTTTCGACATATCTTAACAATTATAAAAAAAAATTACTTTTTAATGTCATTTTTCATTTCTTTTTTTGTTATGTAAACAAACGTATTATTAAAAGCTGTTAATTCTAATTCGTGTATTTTTCCCATTTTTTAATCTTCTCCTTTTACTTGACTTTAGATCTGTTTCACAGATAAAACATTTGAATAACATTTAGCTGTTCGGGTTAATTTGGATAATTCGAAAGCAAATTCGTGATGTTTCTTTCTTATTTTACTAAATGTTACACTATTATTTTTTAAATCCTTTTTAAGAAGTAACTGATTATATTTCCTCAGTCTAGCTTTCAAATGCTTTTTAAATGAAGCAATAAAGTCATATGTATAATTAGTTATGTTTATAATTTTTATAAAGAGGGATGATGTTCTTTTTCATACATTTCTATTTTTTTAATTTCTATTTTGGGTAGGATCAGGTCAATTGTCAAAGTAATATTCAACTTTGATTCTTTAAGTTGTTATTCAATTATGTGGTTCGTTGGAATTAAGAGGTTATTTGGAAAAAGTATTTTGATATTAAAATTAATAAAAATTCAACTGTTCAAGTATTAATGGTGTATTAAATGTAATTACTTATCATCTTATCTTATCTATATTTATACATTTTAGAAAAAGTTTTTATTAATAACGGTCTAACCAACGATCCAAAGTAATCACATTATCTTAAATTACTGAGAATTAGTGTTAATCTTTCTTTGTTGTTTCCTATTGTTTAGTCACGAAAATATTTTGTGTGAGGGGATAAATTGTTTGATTCATAATATGATCGGATAGTCATATGATACAATTTTCATTCCTAATTCGTTAATAAATAATGAACAAACATGATTTATTTTTTATTAAAAAAACATGTTATTATATTATAACAACAAAACAACAATTTTTCCATTAAAAACATCAAAAACTAAGAATGAATTTTGTGTGAAAAAAATTCTCTTCATAGAACATTTTAACATTTATCATCCAAAAAACAAAATGCAAAAAGGTGTTAAATATTGTAAAATATTTTATATGTAAGTTGTGTCCATAAAATATTTAAAATATTAATAAACAAATTAGATTGATTGTGTTAATAGATGGATGAAGAATCAAAGAAATGATGTTTTCTTAACAATCATTTAAAGATCCATTTGATTTAACTTAACTTCCATTTGATTTAGACGAGTTACTACTAGAAGAAGAAAACCTTTCTAATGATCTATATACAACATTTGAACTAATGAATAACGAAAATTCATTCAAATCTTCAGATATAAATTTGAATAATTTGTCGGTCAATGTTTCTTAATCAACAACAAAAAAACAAATTGAAATCTATCAACGATATCCTAGGTAACATGGAATTTTGGTTTGAAAGGTTTGCTTTCGATAAAAAATAGAATGAAGAAGTTATAAGATGTGATTTTATTTTCCATCATGCATGAAGACAATTAGTTAAAATAGTTTATCATAAAAACCAATAACATTGATCATCAACACATTATATCTAGGCCCGTATGTGAATTAAACTTAAAATTAAGTCACATCAACAAAAATAAACTTGGATCCAAATTGGATTGAGGCATCCCAAATCCATATTAGACTAAATTTAGGCAAACCTATATTAGGTTGACTCAGATCAAGTTAGGACAAGTCAATGAAACTCAAATTTGAAATAAAATAAGTTGAATCTAAGTAAAGTAAGGTTTAGACCGAGTCAGTGGAGCATGAGTCTGTGTTTGGTTAAGTAAATCTAAGTTCACACTCCATTTCAATTTGGGGATTAGAATAATTATATTTTGACATGCTTTTTTACTTTTACATTCAAGTGACACGTAGTGAGTCTTATCAAAAAACTTTTTCAACCAATTAAATTACACAATTTTAAAAGTTACTGACATTTTACAGTGTCAAATGAATGGATTTGACACATCAGCGTGACATTTTACCGTGTCAAATGAATGGATTTGACACATCAGCGTGATATTTTACCGTGTCAAATGAATGGATTTGACATATCAGTGTGTGAAAGTATCGGTATTCGGTTGATTAATACCACATGGTGAATAAAAGATGTAAACAAAATGAATAAGAGATATATAAATAAATAAATAATTTAAAACAAAGCAATTTATGCATCATGATATATATTTTTTTTTTGTTAACTGTGACTTTTGTCTCTAAATTTTGATGTAAAATTGAGATTCTTGCATGTCCAAACTTTAATATAGTTTGATCTCTAAAATTTTAAAATGATTAAATATAGTCTTGCGTTAAATTTTTTTGGCATGTGCTAATCAGTGTTTCTTGATAATGTGTAAGTTATTTTCACTCTTTAACACGTTCCAACTCAAGCGTCATCCTCAATTGTCATTTAACATGTAAAATAAAATTTAACATTGAGTTAAGAGAATTATATTAATTTATTTTTCAAAAGTTTGAATATCAAAACAATATCAAAGTTTAAGATAGATAAATTTCAATTTCACATATATTCTTACCCAAATATTAAGTGTGAACTTTCGGACAAGTGGTAAGATCCTAACGATGGTTTAATTGTTTTTTTTGTTTCGAGAAGACCTTCTCGTTGTTGAGAGAGAAAGATCCACTTACAAAAAAATTTTGACTCTTAGGATCTATAAGTAAGAGTAAATATGAGAATAATAAATAATAACTAATATACAAAACTGTCGAGAGATTTAGTTATAATATAAAAACATAGCTTAAATATATATGTAAGTTGGGCTCCTTTATTATAATAAAAAGGTTTTTGTTGGATCGTAATTTTTAATATGTTTATTAGATCCGATAAGAGCATAAATCCCTCACCCTTGGAAGTTTGTTTGGTGCATGAGATGATATCATGACCTTGAGCCTACTTATATGACTTGTAAATGGAGGGACCATGTTTGTAGATGGATTGGCCTGAGGTAATATTTGCAAGTGGATGGGTCTTGAGGCCGTGTTCATTCATTTGTATGGGTCGTTGAGGCCGAACTGGTTACGCATTGGTTGTGGAGACATATCTTTATTCGGTTTGACTGGTGAGGCTGAGCTTATCGTGTTGGGATTGGCTGTGGAGGTGCTTATCAAGCTTGGCCGTTGAGGCTAAGCTTTTCAAGTGGCTAATTCAACTGAGTTTTTTAAGGCTGAACTATTTGATGGTCATTTGTCCAAGCTTTCAGCGGTAGACAGGTCCTGAGTCTGAACTCCTTACATTGTTTCTGATTTCTGGTATTGGAAATATTGAATTGGGTGTAGGTGTCATAACGTGTTTTCTTTCGTAATCGAATACGTGTTCTTTCGTGTTTAAGCGCTGCGAATGTTTCACTATAAATTTAAGAACTATAAATATATTTAAAATTTTTTATTGACACGAATTGTTGGAATAACTTATGCAGTATGTGCTTATAAATGAACATGAGTATGAGTGGGATAGTTTGACTTAAACCATGGTGTCGTCCACGGTATTTTGTCTTTAAACTCTAAATAGAAATCTTAGACGAATAAAAATCAATATAAAGGAAATGAGACATAGTATGCATAAGCGGATATGCACTGCGGCGAAAAAGATTCAAAAAAGAGTATTCACACCTACTCTTCTTTTTTCTGATACACATGAATCGACTTTTAGTGATAATGTATTAAATTAACATATTTAATTAAAATACAAAGTTAATTATTCAATATAAAACTAACAAAATCAGGTACAAGATTGTTATATAAAGAAGCAAGTTAGTTAAATTATTTCCATTCATACATTAATCACGAATAGATGTAAAATGAATGAATATTTTTTTTTCTTTCTTTAATAATTATTCACAGCCTAAAGAGAGCCAAGAGAAAAAGTATGAAAGATAACAGCATGAATTTGATTACATATAAGAAATATTCGCAGCGCTTAAACACGAAAGAACACGTATCCGACTATTTCAAACCATAATGTAAGGAAGGTCAAGATTGAAGCATGGTATAAAGATGTAAACTGTTGTTCATAGTAACCACACCACATATAGTGTGAACATATTTTGATACAGTTAAATGAAAAATGAAAACACAAAGGGGTTGAGAGCATAAATAAACATTTTTAAAGTGTATGTATGTATATATACGAAACTGATTGTATTTCAAAAGAAAGTAGAACAAAGAAACATAATACACGTAATTCCAAGGACTTTCTAAGTTGAAAGAAACCGAAATCAAGTCTAACGACTAAATGGTATTGACCAGTAAGTGCACACTATATACTAGGAGCCTACGAATAGACATATGAAAAGAAACTAAAAATGAAGTTAGACAGATGTTCTAACTTCAAGACCGGCTTCCATTGCTGATTCTCTTGTAGGAGTGTTGTTTTGTTCAGCTTCACCAGACATCTCCTCCAGCGATTTTCCTTTAGATTCAGGAATCAGAAACGTAAAGAAAAACCCCAATAAGTTAATGGCAGACAAAATAAGAAGTGTATTTCTTAGTCCAATGGCGTTTTGAGCATAGAGGAAGCCAAAAGCCCCTACCATTGCCCCAGCTTTGCCAGCTGCAGCCGATATGCCATGACATGTTGACCTTAGCCTTGCAGGGAAAATCTCTGCTGGCACCACGAATGTTGTGGCATTTGGACCAAAATTGGCAAAGAAGAAGGTCAATGAATAGAGGACAACAAACCCAATTTGGTTGCTGCTCAAGGTCCAGTGGTGGTATGGAATGGCTAAGGCAAGCATGAAGACGGTCATAAAGAAAAATCCCATCAACTGAATTTTAAACCTGCCCATCTTATCAATGAGTGCCACTGTGAACCAGTAACCAGGGACAGTACTGCAAAGAGCTATGAGGGTCTGTGCTCTAGCAATTTTGTAAACCTCTTGAATGGCATTCATGGTTTTTGCTGCAGGAATCCAACCAATAGTACTGAAAATGTCTTTCTGGAAAAGATTCTGACTGTAATAGGCAATGTCCAACAAGAACCAAGTACTGGCTGTTCCAACAAGGTGAAGTCCATGGCGTAGAAGGAACTCTTTTGTGAACAGGCCAAACTCATTCTCCCTTCCTCTTCTTCCGTCCAATTCCTCAACTTTCTCTGGTTCAGCTTCTATCTCAACTTGCAACACCTTTGACATATCTGCAGCAGCTTGCCTCGTATTCTTGGCAACCAACGCAGTGTATCTCGCAGTCTCGGGCATTTTCATGCGCCAATAGTATGTGATAAAAGCAGGGATTGCACCAAACATCAAGATTATCCTCCAAACGTAATCAGCTTGTGGCACTGTGGACAGAAGTGGGTTGACCTGGAATGTTGGAGCGGGGTAGAGGGCACCGAAAGCAGCTGACACTACTATTGCAACCACTCCACCAGCCAAAATTCCAAAACCTTGCATGGCAAAAACAGCAGCTATGAACGCTCCACGAGTCTTCTTGTTGGCATACTCAGCCATGATGGTGGCGGAAAGAGGGTAGTCTCCACCAATTCCAAATCCAAGCCAGAAGCGGAAGAAACAAAGGGTAGCCATGACAGCTTTAGGGTCTTTACCAAAGGAAAGACCAGAAGCAATTGAGCTTACGACCATGAGCATAAGGGTCATCCCGTAGACACGCTTCCTTCCCATTTTGTCACCAAGCCACCCAAAGAAAAGTTGGCCTGCAAGGGATCCACAGAATGCGACACCATTGATGGCAGCTGAAACATTTGCTGGCAGAGAGCCAGGCTTATCATGGCCTACAGTATAGTATATGCGGCCAAGTAATTTGGTGACAAGGGATATGCAGAACAGGTCATAAGAATCAGTGAAGAAACCCATTCCAGCAATCACAATTGCAGTGAAATGATACCATTGTGTCTTAGCAACATCCAGTGCATTAAGCACATGCAGAGATTGCCCACCCATGCTTTTCTTCCTTCAATCTTTCAGGACCTTAACTTCAGAAAAACACACAATAGTTAACATCAAAAAATAATATATATAAATAAACATGAACAGTGATACTCTATAATGAAGGAGAGAGACTTTTAGTCGTTACCAACACTAATCACATGACACTTTTCTTTTAAAATATAAAATAAAATTATTAAAGATATAAGGTGAGTATCAAGAGGATGAATCTAGTAACAAAATAGACAAGAGAAGAAAAAAAATACCAGTAACAACTAAAACAGTAATTTAAAAAACGGAGATAATTAACCTAAAGAGAGAGCAGAACATTATATCCTGCATTTTAACGTGTGCATGGAAACCCTCAAGTGAAAAAGAGCACTTAGATGTTTAGAATGAAAAAACCAGAAAGAAACAGAGAAGACTGATATATTAAATGCAGAAGAATTTATTTATTCCTTAAAAGATATCATACTAATATATTAAAATCAATCTAAACTATATAAACTAAAGACATTCTCGTATTACACACCAGCAGACAGCAGATCACAGAGACTTAACGTGAGAAGAGATTACACACCTCAGTAGCACGCCGCAAATCACAAACGTGAGGTAGTAAGCTTTTAAGTAATTTGACGTCGAAGGAGGAATGGTTCCCTATTTAAAAGAAATCATTCTATCTTATCTTAGTAAAAGATATAAACTAATCAAAATATTCTTTATCTATTTCCTTTTAATTTTTTTATTTATTTTTTTAGATATTAAAGATAATGATAATTACAAAGGATAAGCAGTAGATATATAATTTTAGGAACTAATATGATTATATTAAATTTCATCCTTAAAAATATATTTAAATCTCTATTTTTTAAATATAAAATTAATACAGAAATTTCAAAATTTGAATTTTGTTGATATTTTTAACTTTTTTCAGTTTTTTTTTATTATTTGTAATTATATTTTAGGAATTTTTTCCTTTTTATTCTTTGTTATGAAACTAAAAAAGAGGATGTAAATTCAAATTCAAAATGTGAAAATTCTAAACAAATATAAGTCCTGACACAGTTAATTAACTACTATACCATTTTGATTCAAGATTAATTTTCTTTTTCTATCCTAGATGAAAATGAAAAATTACGTTGATGGACTAGTTTTTAAATAAGATATTTTGAAATAAAAATAAGCTTTTTAAAAATTAAAATTAATTTATGAATAAGCTAAAATTAATTTTTATATAAATTAAAATAAAAATTTAAATAAATCAAATAAAATAATTTCCATAAATTAACTTATGCATACATTAATTTTAAGTCATAAAACTTATTTTAATTGTTTTCAAATACGTATAAAAAATATCATCTAAACATATTTAAACAATATATCAAAATATATTTTTCCCGTTACATATCCTAAATACACTCGTCATCGTTCGTTGGGTACTTTAAAAACTTATAAAATATTAAATACACAGCAAGTTTTATATGAAAATCAAATAACAAAACAAAACAGAGAAAACTTAAATTTAGGTTAATACAGGAATAAATTTTTGGCTTAATCATTTAGTATATTAATTATTTTTTTACTAATTTTATTTAATTTTATTAAAAATAGTAAATATCAATTAGATTTTACATACCAAATTTGATTTGCTAGTATATCTCGTATGAGTTGTAGCAGTATTATCATTAGTCCCCACACAAATTAAAAAGATATGATGAGATTTTAGAAGATAATAAATAAGAAAAAAAGATACTACGAAATTATCATATTTTATTAAAAAAAATAAAAGAATTACTTTATCATAATTTCGTCGTTAACCAATTATTAATTATTATCGATTTTTTTAATTGATGTTGTTAATTTTCACTTGGAATGCACTTAAAAAAAAGAGTATGGAGGGTGAGAACTACATAAATTTATCAAAATATTTCCTAAAAAACATACTATTTCATTTATATTTTTTAATATCAATATATTATTTGTAAGAGTCTAAAAAATAAGATATATTGTATTTTAAAAAATGAAACTCATTATATTAATATTAAAAGTTCAAACTTATAAATATAATTTTAGTTAATGAATTTTATTGTATAAAATAATACTATCTTTCTAAAACTTTTTTTTTAAAGTTATTTATTCTCTCTCTAAACCTTTTAACTCGTAATTCATTTATTTGAAAATTAGAGAGTGCTTAAGGTTATGTTCGCTTGGGATTGATGCATTGTTCACAGTCATTAGTGCAGATGGATTTTCGATTCCATTTATGTTCGTTTTGAAGAGTTTAGAAGCAAAGAAAGGAGAGGATTTACGCGTTTCATCATTTATCTCATCTTAGCTATCCACGTCATATTTAGGGATAATTCTTGTGAAAAGACACTTTTAACCCTATTAAAAAGTATTATTTTTAATTCATACACTTTCAGTCAATACAGTTAAGACTTTCATTTTATTTTTTTAATTCGTATTAAATTCATGATCCATTCGTATTATTTTCTAAAAAAATATTATTTTAACAAAAAACTTTCAATATCCTAAAAAAATAAACACTGTATTAATTATTTATTATTTTTTTATTTTACTATTTAAATTATTTTTTTCAAAAAAAAATATTATTCATAAATACCATTTTAATATCACCATAATTTGGTAATCTTCATTTTCTATACATTAAAACATTTTTTTAAACTATCACATCAGTCAAATCTTATACAAATTTTTATAAATTTTATTTCTAAATCCACTCTCAATCACCTTCAAATCCCTTAAAAAAAATAACATATAATTTACTCTCAAATCTCCTAAAATCCATTCATTCTCTCTCTCTCTCTCAAATCATCTCTCTCAAGTGAACACACCCTAAGTGATTATTGCGACAAAGTCTTTAAGTTTGTTCAATCAATTTTTGTAGAAGAGTAAATTAGTTTTTTTTTTATCTTTTTTCTAGTTTGTACGTTTTCCATGCATGTGAACATTTGATGAGTACATGTGTCATCTGAGTATTCTATAGGAATCTTTATTAATCAGTGATACTAATAATATGCTCTGATAATGATTATGCAGTTTGTAGGAGCAAATAGTCCTTGAGTTGAGGGTGTCGTTCTAGGTCCCTAAGAGCAGTTTGAGCTTCTAATAGGTAAGGAAAGTTAATTAGCACAATTTAAAGTCTTTAATAAAACTCTAGTCTGTTATGCATGTTGAATTTGATATGAAATGTGTATTTTGGTATAGAAATTCTGCTTAGATGGCTTTTTGAGTGTAATTGGTTTTTGGTTGCTTGGAATTGATGAATTTTTTGTTTGGAATTGGTTAAAAGTGTATGCTAAAATCTGTTGGTTCAAAATAATTGCATGTTGTTTGAATTGGTTGGTTTGTTGTTGACTTGATAAACTAAGTCTATAGTCATTTGAGCAAATTGGTATTCAATCTGATATTGAAACATGTTTTTGGACCTAGCTATGATTTAGGAATACCAATTTGGTTATTTGAATAAGCCTTTAGTTCATTAGATCAAAGCTAGATTGCTACAAGTTTTCTGATATAACATTGAGCGCCAGTTTCACCGCCGAGTAGACCAAATGTGAATGCTCTGGCGTTAAGTGGTGACAGAGCAATGTTGAGCGCTAGTTACCACTACAAGTTTGGAGCTAATTTTATGTTAATTCACTAAGGGTGTGTTCACTTGAAGGTAATATACTGTTCAAGGTGAAAATTGAGCGATGAATTAAAAAAAATTTGTGTTCACTTGAAGGTAACAGCGAGCGACGATTTAAACATAACAGCGAGATTTGTCTACTGTAGACTCACTCGCATAAGTGCGAAGATTTGGAAGGATCAAGGATGGTTTCTCTAAAATACCCTTTATCGTTTCAAATAATTCCCTTATTCCATAAACCATAAAATATAAGAAATATAAGAACCAGTTGCATTGCAGTTACGCTGAAAGAAGAAGAAGATGGCACTGTATCCGGTTACAGCTGAAGAACGCAGGGCTGCGTATTCGGTTACTCACACCTGGCGCTGATGCAGTTCAACGTTAGCATTGTTCTGGACGTTGGCATGGTTGCAGGGTTTGTCGTCAGGGTGCCATATTGACGACGGTGGAGTTGCAGCGGTGGACGAACTGAAGGTGGACGACGCAACGAGAAGCATTGAAAACGCCACCAAGGGGTATCCGGTTACCCACACAGTTGTATCCGGATACGGTTAATCTTCTTCACAAAGTTTGTATCCGGATACATCATCATCATTTCTTCTTCTTCTTCACCGCAAAACATGGCCTGTAGACATCTCTGCTTTGTAAACCGATCCTTGCCCTCCAAGTCCAATCAGATGTTTTTCGTTGAAATTATCGGTTGCTTCAATGATGTGTTCAAACATAATTTTTCCATCGTGACTGCATATGGAAAACACTTCTCCAGGGAGTTTCTTTCCGGAATGCACATTTTCTTTACCATGTATATCTTCATTTCTTGCTTTTCGACATAGAATATACATTGAAACTGACACCCCACATAACATTAGAACAAGAGCACCCAAGAAAATAAATAATGCTATTTGAATGCCCTTGAGCCTCTTCCGACTGTGGTTGGTTGGGCAACGCATTAAGCCAGAAAAAGAAAAAAAACACTCATATTTTATACTTGAAAAGTCACTAGTTCTTCATTTATAAGAAATTTATTGGTTTAATGGACTTATATTAGTTTAATGAACTTTCTTATGCCTTGGACTTAATTTTTCTATTTTATCTTAAACTTTCATTAAAATTATTATAATTATTTTATTTATCAATAATAATAAAATATGAAAGAAAAAGTTTAAAATAAAAATCCTTTTGAACGATAAAATTTGAAAAGCCTTAATAATGTATATTGAATACAAATGGCTAAAAACACAGTTATCAATATCTTGTTAACTTGCTTTAATATCATTTTTCACGCTTTTATTTATTCTTAAGGGTTAATTATCGGCTGTCTATAAAATTAATAAATTTCATTTCCATAACAAATAAATTCATACTACTTAAAACTAAATTATATCACAAACAAGTACTACAATTAAATATAACATTAACAAATATCCTTTTATATTACTTTAATACCTAGGGGCATATTGGTAATCTTCAATTTCTACCAATTAAACAAATTTTTTAAAACTGTCACATCAATCAAATCCTACA
This sequence comes from Vigna reflexopilosa, assembly GCA_027742785.1. Taxonomy (NCBI): domain Eukaryota; kingdom Viridiplantae; phylum Streptophyta; class Magnoliopsida; order Fabales; family Fabaceae; genus Vigna; species Vigna reflexopilosa. Next base: position 33,991,254 of record CM050917.1, read on the forward strand.
CTAATTCTCACAAAATTCACCCCCAAATTCACTCTCATTACCTTCAAATTCATTCAAGTAAACACAAAAAAAATCACCCTCAAATCCCCTCAAATTCACTCAATCACTCTCCCCCAATCATCCCCAAGTGAACACACCCTAAGCGAGAGAAAATGTGAGAGCTTTGGCATTGAGCGTTAGACCTGGCATTGAGCGTCAAACTTGACGCTGAGTGCTCCCTATTGCGAAGCTAGTGCATTTTTTTTGTGATTTTCTAATTCTTGCTTGTTTTGAAGTGGTTTATATGGATTCAATGCATACTTATTTGGAATTGTTGATATGGATTCAATCCATACTTATTTGGAATTGTTGATGCTTCATGGATTGTAAACATTAGCGTTGGAAGGTGTAACATAGTGCATAAGGATTCCATTTGCTATTTCTAACCCACACAGTGACTATGGCTCCAACTCAACAAGTTTTTGCACATCTTCCACGAAGCTTTTTTTCTACAGACAGGGAAATGTTAAACGCAATTTGGTAAAATATTCATGGGTTGAAAACGGGTATTCACAGGTTGAAAAAATTAGTAGATTTTTTTATGCGGATATTTAACGGATAACAGAGCAAATAACGAGTACAATTTTATTCAATGAATCTGATTGCGCGTAAACACTATATGAATCTGATCTGATCCGTTGTTATTCCTACCCACACTCTTTCCTATGTTCATTCTCTTCTATAATAAATTGAGAGATGAAAAGTATAAGACTCCTTAGAAGATTTCTAAGGTGTAGTAGCATGTAGCATTATAACTTCACATATACATATATGTTAAAGGACTTTTAATATTCAAGATTTTCGTGAATTTAAAAAGGCTTACAAATATAATATATATATATATATATATATATATATATAACATTTTAAATTAGTATTATGATCATGCTAATTTGGAGTACTATACTTTTTTTTTCTAATTTGTAGTTTTTGGTTTTTTTTTTTCAAAAAACAATAAAAAAAATAAAGGTCCTCTCAAAATTCGTTCGGATGAGCTGAATTCTGAATCTACTACAGCAGATAGATCTTTTAAGGAAATAATGTTCCAAAAGTTTATTGGTATAAGTTTTTAAAAAGTGTCATTAAAAATAAAATCTTTTGTACGTTGATTTAATCAATAAATATATCGTGTTTTTTTTTCTGTCCTTTTTATTTAATTTCCTTATCCGACACAATGCTTCGGATTGATTGCTGCATTTACGAGTGAACTTTTAAGCACTTTATAACCCAATTTTCTTTGCCCTTTTTACCAATATTATCATGATAATAAATTTTTTTAATAATTTTTTATAATAGATCATATTTTACTGTTTTATTAATTCGTATTTTTAAAACATATTAATCACAAATTACCACGTAGACTATATTGTAAAAAAGTTGTTAATGGTTAAAAAAACATTTTCCTTACCAATAAGTAACTCTTTAGTAGATGCAGTGTTAAACTATCTTTTATTTTAATAAGCCCATCACATACAATCTTGTTTCTAATGTAACTACTATAATAAGGTTTATATACTTATAAATAGATATTTGAATTGTCATTTCAGTCCAAATAATTAAAATTATTAATATTATTAAAATATATATTTACGTGTATACCTTTATATTCTTACTAAAAATATACTCTACAATATAAAGTTTTAATTGAAAAAATTTACTGTAATACCTTATCTCCGTTCATTATTCATTGACATGCATTTTATCCTATTAAAAAATTGTCATTTCTAAACTTGATTATCCTTAATTAATATGAATCTTATTATATTGGGGCTGGGGATATGCAACCACGTTAAAGTTGTGTATTTAACAGAGACATTATGAACTTTTCATTGTGTCGGTTTAATTGATCCCTCTACTGTAAGTATGATAAGAGTTGAAGGATTCTATGAAAAGAATATGAAACTTGGGAGTGCTTATTTAGAAAGACACCAAGTTTAAGGATTTTTCTCTTCTATTAACCATAAGCCTGTACAAGATATATCAATTATCTCAAAAAATTTGTCTCTGCCATACAAAACGGAGGAAAGAAAATTAAAAAATACAACCTTTATTATTAAATTAATATTGTAGAATCTGTTCCACAGTAAAAGTATGCATAGATATATATGATATCATTGTGAGAACTCAACAAAATTTTTCTTCAATACCTTCAGCTACATATATGAAATACACGTATGATTTAAGCGCCTCTTTAAATTAAAGACAAGAATGAAATGCACACAGTTGGTTATTGCTTTAAAATTACAACATGGAGAAACATATATCTACATCATATAGTGCATTTGGCTGTAGAAACTGAACTAAAATTGTCATACAATAGTGGCATTACTTCAATTTTGGACTAGTTTATTGATTAAACTGGAACCGTCCTAGCAGACCCTGCCATCTCTACAGCCTCAGGACCTTCTTCATTCTCCCCACTCAACTCTTCCAGTGATTTTCCCTTTGATTCTGGCACTAACAAGGTGAACAACATTCCAAAGAAGTTGACCACACCAAGCACAATGAGGGAGTTCTTAACCCCAATACCAGTTGGGTAACCGTGATCAACCTTATCGGGGTTCGTGCTCTGTGCAGCATACAAGAACCCAAATGCACCCACAATTGCTCCTGCCTTTCCTGCTGCAGCTGAGATTCCATGACAGGTGGATCTTAACCTTGCTGGGAAAATCTCTGCTGGTACAACAAACGTGGTGGCATTTGGTCCAAAATTGGAGAAGAAAAAGGTGAGAGAGTATATCACAACAAACCCAATTCTGTTTTCTTTCTTGGTCCAGTGATTGTAAGGTATGGCAAGAGCAAACATGAAGACAGTCATGAAGAAGAAACCCATCAATTGGATGGCGAAACGTCCCATGTAATCAATAAAGGCCACGGTAAACCAGTACCCCGGCACGGTGCTGCAAAGTGCTATGAGTGTTTGTGCTCTTGCAATCCTATAAACTTCATGGATTGCATTCATTTCTTCTGAAGGAGGGATCCATCCAATGGCACTGAAAATGTCCTTTTGGAAAAGGTTCTGGCTGTAGAAGGCAATGTCCAACAAAAACCAGGTTACTGTGGTTCCAACCAAGTGCAACCCATGGCGTTTGGCAAATTCCCTGCTGAACAAACCATACCTTTGGTTTTCACTCTCAACAATGTGGTTCAACTTATCCTCTTCAGCTTCAATTTCAACTTGCAGCACCTTGGACATGTCTGAAGCAGCTTGTTTTGCGTTCCTGGCTACAAGGGCCGTGTAACGAGCTGTCTCTGGCATTTTCATACGCCAGTAGTAGGTAACCGCAGCTGGGACTGCACCAAACATCAAAATGATACGCCAAACATAATCAAGGGAATGAACTATTGATCCTTTTGGGTTTTCTTTGTAACTGGGAAGATCGTATTTGTGGTCATATGCAGATGACACAATCAAGGCAACTATTCCACCAGCCAAGATTCCAAATCCCTGCATGGCAAACACTGCAGCAATGAATGCCCCTCGAGTCTTTTTGTTGGCATACTCAGACATGATTGTAGCCGATAGAGGGTAGTCACCACCAATCCCAAAGCCAAGCCAGAACCTGAAGAAACAAAGTGTGGCCATGACACCCTTTGGGGTATCTCCAAAAGAGAGCCCGGAGGCAAGGGAACACACTACCATCAGCATAAGAGTTAAGCCATAAACCTTTTTCCTTCCCAACTTGTCACCAAGCCATCCAAAGAAAAGCTGGCCAGCCAAAGTACCGCACAGTGCTACACCAGTCACTGCAGCTTGCACATTAGGAGGAAGAACACCAGGCTTTTGTTTGGATATGTCTGTGTAATATATCCTCCCCAGCAACTTGGTGACAAGAGAAATACAGAAGAGATCATAGGCATCAGTAAAAAATCCCATTCCAGCAATCACAATAGCAGTGAAGTGGTACCATTGCGTCTTCGCCACATCGAGTGCATTAAGCACTCCCAATTCTCTTCCAGACATCACTCACTAACTCTTTTACCTGATGTGCCCCAAGCAACGATTAGAAATTTCCAGCACAACATAAAAAGATAACGGTTTCTATATATCTGCCTAACACAACTCCATATTCTTCTTCCCTTTGTTATTGTTTTTCAGAACAAAACAATGAATGGAAAAAACTGTTAATTGCAATAATAGCCATGGAGTAGTATGAACGTGTTCCTCACTTTCTACTAATTATCACAAAAAATTGAATTATTGACAAAATAAGTGGAGTAGACTTTTTTAAGAAATTAATAATTTCAACGGTTTGAAAAAAAGAAATACAGCTGATGTTCGTCTTTCTCAGGCTGATGCAATGGATTGATGATAGAAAAAAAAAAACCATACTACTATATCCATAGTCGACAGCCACCAAAGTTGAATAATCCCAAATTAAAACTATAAAATGTTTGAAAGGAATTTGACGGTAAATTAACAAAGACTCCAATTCCAGCTCTGAAAGCTTCTCATTTCATATATACGTTAACAAAACCTTATCATATAAAATCACGTTTACCATTAAATTGATAAGATCTTTTGTATGAAAAGAAAGATTAACACAATAACAAAGTCATGTGAAAATTGTGTATAAGAAGATTTATTATCACTTCAAGTAAGGCTTCAACTGCCACCCTAAATTGCTTAGATGTGGAACAACCGCACGAACTATTGAACCAAAGAGTCAACTTCAGTATATACCAAGACAAAGAAAATTTGTTTCAGAAATTGGAAATTAAGAGGTAATTTTGCACTATTTCTTTTCTCGTGTCCCTACCAAACCTAATGAACGAAAACATGGAGAAAAAAGGGGTGCGAATAGATTGCAAACAGGAAATATGGTGTTGAAGCCAGTCACTAGCAGACCACGAGTAGCACGAGGAAACCAGAAAAATCTCATAATTGGTAAAGACAAAAGAAGCATAGACGCTGGAAAAGACTTATCATCCAAAATTGTTAAAGTTAAATAAATTGAAAAACAAAAGGCAGAGAAGGAGGGTTTGTTAAATTTGTTTTGGCTAATAATTCCCCGAACAATAAATTTGACTGAGAATTTTGGGTTTTGTTTGAGGGGACGAGGTTGGTGTTGTTGCACGGAAAATCAGCACAAACTCCATAAAAAAAAGGAATTAAGAGAAGGGATAAGGCAGAAAGTAGTTTTCTTTTGAGTTTGATTTGTTGGGTAAGAATAACAGGAGGAAAAGCAGCACTTTGCAAAATGGGTGGGTCAGTGGTGATGATAGAAGAGAAGAATCATGAAATCGATATCCTGAATGATAGGGGTAAAAAGAGATTCCAGATTTTTAGTGGGGGAAGGGTAATGATTAATTAATTATATAAAATGGAGAAAGTGAAGTTGTGTTGTGTGCTTAGAAAAGTGGGCCTCCCACTAAGAGGAACTCTCGAACAGGCTACAACTACAACTACAACTACAACTACAGTGAGTTACTTCCACTACCAAGTTCCATGCATCAGCAAAAAATGGAAAGAAGAGAACTTTCCATGAACAGAAATAGGGTCTCACCTGCTACCCACAGCAGACACTGGTTGTTACCACGGTTAGGTTGAAGGAGGAGGCTGACGTGGTGGTTTGGAACGAAGAGATAAAGAGAGAGGGGAGAAGGAGTTGTTATATATAGTGCATAGGATATTTCAAAAATCCAGAACCAGAGAGGTATATATCTCGCATATACCCCATTCCTATACTTTGTACAATTCACACTTTCAGGTCAACGCTTTCACAGTTTGCTTGCTTCATCTCTTTCTTTTCATTCTCTTTTTTATCATTTTCTTTTGCTTCTAAAATATTTTAAGTTTAAACAATAACAATGTCTTATTATTCCTTTTAGTTGGCTTATCTTACCAATGTTTATACACACATGCATAATAGCCTTTAAAATGTTCTTGTTATAAGCTAAAACAAAAACAGTATAATTAATGTCATTTCGCACATGTAGGATACAAGAAAAATCATTCATGAAGGTAAAAAAAAAAATTGCATCAACACTTATTTAACATACACCTAGAAAAAATAAAAATGATAAGTTTATAAGTTATATAATATGATAAAAAGTGAGACAAAATAAAAACAAGTTTATAATAAATATAACAAAATTAAAGGTATATATATATATATATATATATATATATATATCATTGCTTAAGATATAATTAGTTTCTTTCTACTCCAATTTTAAGCTATTATATTAAAAAGAAATATTTTTCTAAATATTTTTACCATAACATATTGATTATTTTAATTTTTATAATTGTCGCTTTTTATGAATATTAGAAAACTGAAAAGTTTAATTTTAAAAATAAAAACTTATTATTTTTTTCTCTTATCTTTGATATAAGATACTATATAAGAAATATTATTGTTACTTTTATTTTGTTTCTTTTTATATGACAATAATTTATGGTTTATAGGAACTGTGGGATAATTTACGACTTTTAGAAGCTATTTGATATATTTTTTTCTCACGTATCGTTATGAGTGGCTTGATTACGATGACAGACTTTAATGCGTTCACATTACTAATACTAAGTTAATGAGATTTAATAATCAATAAAAATAAAGTTTGTATATTAATAATATTTATTTAAAAAACCCAATAAAATAAACTAGTTTACTAATTTCTTTAGTATGTGCAAGTCTGCTGTATAGGTACACAAGGTAATGGGAACCTCCTCTTCGGCTTTCCCCATTTGACATGCAAAAAGCGGACTTAGATCGGTCTAACTAACATTTTTATCCTTTTTCCATAATGTTTAATTTACAAATCTGTGGACTGGTATACGTAGTTTAAAAATAAATTATTTATTTTGTAATTTTTTTTTCAAAAATTTTAAAGTGCATAATTTTAATAACTTTTTATTTAATTAAATTAATAGAAATAATTATTTCTATAAGTTTATTTCTTAAAATAAATAATAACATCTTTTATATTCATACTTTCATTGCGGAACATCATAAGTGAAATTATCATCTTAAATAAACTACCTTTCAATCGTGAAAATGTTTATCATGACTTTTGTATAGTCATTTCATGTTTTGCTTTTATATTTTCATTTTAATTAAATTTCATATGTAAATGTTTGGTGAATTTAAAAATATTAAAATGTCAAAGTTTATAATACTATGTAACCTGAATTTATTTGAAACTAAATTATATATTCAAACTTAAAGTACGTCATAAGTGTATATGAAAACCATTAACAATAAATGAAAAGTTTAAAAGTCCACGAAAAAAAAAGGTAAAATTATATATACAAATATAATAGAAGAATATAATTTAACTTGAAGCATATTCTTTTTAAAGAAAAGATAATGAATTATGACTCTCCCTTTCTTAAGTTATCAATATTCTTAATTGTTTATGCGACTGTTGAATTTGATACTTTCATGAGAAAGACTTATCTTTTACTCAAATTGATTGCATTCTCTCTACAACACTTGAATTTCAATAAAAAAAAATAGATATAATCTCTCTATCTTCTTTTAGTATTGTTTTATTATTTAAATTTTGGATATCATCTCTTAAATTATCATTTGTATACTTTAAAGTTAAATTACTTTAACTTTACTTAACTTTACTCTTAAACTATAAAATTTGAGTCAATCAATTAAAACTTAAAATTCATCACATTCAACCATTTTTACATTAGTCTTACTTGTCTAATTGAATCCAATTGGTTAAAAATTCTTTGAATTTTGTGAACTTTTTTTACTATAAACAGTGAAGTATTTTTTTTTTACTACTTATTTTGCTTTGTTTAAAAAATATTCCTAAGATGAATTTAGGTTATTTTTCCCCTACATTCTAAAAGTTCATCATAAAAACACTTACTTCATTAATCATATTTTTGTTTTTGTAATAATTAAAAAAAGAAATATAAATATATAAAATACTAAAATAAGAAAGAAGAGGCTTAAAATATTTTAAAAAATAAATAAGATTTTGTAATAAATAAATATAATAATTTTAAAATTTACATGCTAAAACTTTAAATTAAAAAAAAAACAAAAATAAAAGAAAGAAATTATACCAATTTAAAAAAAAATATTGCAACTAAACCAAAACACTCCAAAATATTTATGATTACATGGCAGGAAAGGAACCACCCACGTAAGCGATGGGTCTACTTCTACTTTTATTGTTCCGACCGTTTTAGTTGTACGCCTTTATTGCACTACCAACTAAGAAATAGGGAATACAAGCCATTAATGGGTGACTTTTCTCCACTCTACTTCCATAATTATTCTTCTCACTACTTAAAATCACCAAATTGCTTCTCTCATTCAATGAAAACACTTTATAAGGTAACACTTTCTTTCTATGAATTTTTGTGATTACGAATGAGATTTGTTAATAATTAATTGGTGTATCTTATAACATTATTTTTAAGATGGAAGAGAAAAATGCTATCAATAGGTTGAATGATCAATATGTAAAAATTATTTTTAATATAAATTAATTTAAAATAAAGTATGATTTACTAATTAAATCATAATTAGATTATCATTAATTTAAAATTCATTTGAAAATTTATAAAATAGATTTTTAGATGATGATGATATTTAATACGTATTAATAACTTGAATTATTAAATCTGTAACAGTAGCTTCCAAACATAACATACAAATATCGAATACAAATGATAGTGTGAGGATAAATATTTAAACTGCTAGTAACTTGTATAACAATGAATAATTGACCTCAATTTCACACCCAAAACCATTTGTACTACTATAATTTTTGCCTACTTTAAATTTGCATCTATCTTTTCTTCAAAAAATTAATTATCGACAAAGCTTTTATACATTAATGTTTGAACTATGACTACTTGAGAGAAAACTGAATTAATCACTTATCGTGTTCATAACACTTAAGTAATATATATAAATATCATTAACTTATGAATACATTGACTTTGAAAACTCAGCAATTTCCGTTCAAACTTATATTTATCATTTCATTTTCAAAATCAAACCATTTTAATTGAATTACTGTTTATTTTTTCTTAAAATGTAGACATAATAGTTTAAATCAATGTTTATTCGGTAAATATTGAATTTCAACAATAATCTCGACATCTACAAATCCATTATTTTACAATCAGTTAGGTCATAATATAATATAGCATTTTAAATTTAACAAACAACATTTTCATTATATGATTAAGATAATATCAAAAATTCAAACAAGAAGTCAACAACAATGACAAAATCAACAATTTTATTTTAAAATGTATAATTTTATTCTAATTCAGTATAGTTTGTTTTTACTTGTAAACATTATTATCTTCAAAGGAACTCTACTTTTATGAGCATAAGTTAATGATACTAAGGCCTTGTTCACTTGAATGGATTTGGGAGAGAATAATTGAGAGGATTTGATGATAAATTTTTTGGTTGTTTTTCTGAATAGATTTGAAGGTAAGTGAGAGTCAATTTGGAAATACATTTTTTTAATCTGTCACAAATTAAATCATACACTAATTTCCACAAATTTTACTTCCAAATCTAGTCTCACTTACCTCTAAATCTATTTAAATAAATAATAAAAAAAAATCACTTTCAAATCCTCTCAAATCTTCTCAAATCTTCTCAATTAGCCTCCTTCAAATCCACTCAAGTAAACAAGACCTAATAGATCCTCTAGAATATTATTTTCTGAAAATTCAGTCTATGAAAAAAAACACAAACACACCATCACAGGCTTAGATTAAAAATAATCCAAAAAGAAAAAATAAAACTCATAAAATAAATAAAAAAACAAAAAATTTACTCTACTCAAATTTGTGTTTAAGTTAATATATATATATATATATATATATATATATATATATTTACTTCCAAACCAGTAATTTTAGAACAGAGAAAATGACAAAGGAATTTTAAGATAACTTATATAGAAATTAGACAATCTAATTTAAAATTATTTTAGAAAATAAATTATTTAAATTTTAAAATCCATTAATATGATCACGAGTTTGAATATTTTACAAAATATAACCTAAACATGGCAGTTGGAGTTTCTAATGTTCAATTCGCGCTCTGATTTAACTCATTGCTTTTTTTTTTTTGTCTATTTAATAATATTGTTTGTGGATTTATCCTTTGACTTCTAGTTTGTTTATTTTATTTTCATAATGTTAGAAAATAAATAATCCTAAAGTAATTAAGGTTTAAATACTTTTTTTTGTCTTAATTTTTATCAAGATATTTTAAATTGGTTTCAATTTCTTTTGGTAATCATGTCCTATTTTTTTTAAAATTGATGTAATTTAGCCATTTATATTAATACTGTACCAAGGATATTAAATATATGTTATATGTGAGTTTGTGGGTTTTTTATATTTTTTTAAATTATATATATGTGTTATTTTAATTCAATTTCATCAATTTTTTTTAAATATTAAAATGATTTCTCTTTCCAAATTAAAGTCATGTTTAATTTTTATATAAATGTCAGTGTAATTTGTAAGTGTTAGATATCATTTGTTATTCAATTCAATATTTATATTTGTTATTTTAATTCAATTTTATTCTATATATTTTTTAAATGAAACAATTTTGTCCATTTCTAAATTATAGTTTATAAAGGTCCTCCGTGATAGGATAACACATTAGTAACATTAATAACATAGAATGCATTGCATATATATAATTCTTTATATACACATTTTCTTTAAATTTAGAATACATTTATGGTTATGAAAATGTTATTATGTAATTTATGAAAAATATTAATACATAAACCATATACTATGTTGTTGTTATGTTTAATATCAAAATTTGAAATACTTGAAATTAGTATAGTAATTTTACTAATTTGAGTTGCTATACAATTAACCCACTTATACTTAATTAAAAGCATACAACGTAATTGATTAACTAATGTATAAATTGTAATAATTTTGTATATTTAAACTAATATTTATAAATAAACATTTTTTTTCTTATACACGTAAATATGACCAACGCCAAAAATGTAAGATTATCATAGTGAATTTATAATTTTAAATTTTTTCAAAACAATGACTCCCACCAATTTAATATTTATAATATGAAATATTGTCTAAACATAATTTTCATAGAGCATTCCGAAATATTTCCTTTTTTAGTATAACAGGATATTTATTAATAGCCATAAGTAGTATATAATAGGTCATTTATTAATAGCCGTATTAAGAAAATTTCAATTAAAAAATTATCAACAATTCTTTAAAAATTAGTTATCTATAAAGTATGCAAATATTTTATATTTGTAATATGTATAAAAATAAAAATGCGATATGGATATTATATAGGAATTCGGTAGGTTGAGTTGGTTAATTGGATGATTCCTTTGTGGCTAATATTCCAGTTGGGTTCATAAAAACCACATTGTTAGTGTCAGTAATTTTATAGAAACAAAAACTTGTTAATTAAATACTTTACACCCATGACAAAGTACTAAATATTTCACATGTGGAAGTTGCTTAGAAGTTCACACGCGCCAACATTTTATGCCTTTCAGGACAGATCAAGTAGGGGTGTTGTGTAAGGCAACACTCAATCTAATTTTTTTATTAATTTCAATTAAATTTAATTGGATATAGTTAAGTTTATATTTTATTCCTTAACTTCCACATAAATTATTTTAATTTAAAAAAAAAAACTTTAGTTATATAAATCTATGCTGGATATCTGATTTTGAATAGTAAATTTTCAATTATAATGCCGGAGTTAGGTTTTTAGGATGTTCTATACATATAAATATTTATATAGTATCCGTAATATATTTCATTGAATTTTACTTAATGTTAGTAAAAAGATATATTTTATCGTCTGATTTATTATTTCAATAATAAAAGACAAGGCATCTAATACGGAACGTATGCTATACTTCAACATTTTTTCGGTATAATAGATATAAGTTTTATACATAAAAAATATAATGTTTATTTATAGTAATAAATTCAACAATTCCATAAGACAACTGTGCCTAATCCATAACAGTTCATAGCTTTTGATAATATATAAAAATAATTAACGAGGTGTACGTCAATTTGATGAATCATTTTGTCACAATCATGCTCAACTAGAAGATAAAAAATTCTATCATGATATGATATGTGGTGTATATAAAAGTCTTCCCCTTCACATCATTATTTTCTAAAAATAAAAAGAAATATTATTATTTATTATTATTATTATCATCAGTTTTATCAGAACCGCAGGTATCTTCCTAAACAATTTCATTTGAATTAACTAATTTGTTTGAATGATTTTTTAAATTATTCGAAAGAATAATAGACTCAAAAGTCGAATGAAAATTATTTAATCAAGTTGAATAAAGAAAAAGGTTTGTGTTTGCCAAAGCTAGTTGGATAAATGAGAAATTAGAAAAGAGAAGATATTTAGGTATTACCTTTGTCCATGGGCGAATGGTGAGATTGATAGGAAGTTGCTTAGAAAAGAAAATAAAAGAAAAAAGAAATGGAAGAAGGGGCAAATGCCAACTGTCAAAGTCAACTGACCCCTAACCGAAACCAATCGAATGGACAGAATTTATTGTGATTCGGGTTTGGCCAATGTGCTCATTCCTACATGCGCGTTCTATGAATTCAATGTTGTCATGTTATGGAGCAGAGAGAGATTCCGAACGCGGTTTCGCTTTGGACGTTGCCAATGGGTACCTATCATCATCATCATCCCTCTCAACACTCTTCCATGTTAGGCCCACGTGTTCATCAAATGCATATAAATTAAAGACATTGTGACAAAGGTTTCTGTGACCTTCTCTTTGTCCTCACTTTCTCAGTATTAATCTGTCCCGTATTAGGGTGTAACCGCGTTCTTACTTCTTATATACACATACACTTTCTTCATTACTCTTTCATAATATCATATCTATTCATTCAACACTCATCTTTTCTTATCATTTATATCTACGTCAAAAAATAATAATAATAATATAGCGTGTTTTACAATGCATAAAGATAATATTTATTTAATTATGTTTGTACTGATTCAGTACAAGCGATAATTTATAATTTACAGTTATGAATACCGGTTAAATGAATTTAGAACAGCAAGACAAGAACTCCTGGAAACTAATAATATAGACAATTTTTTAAGGTGTAAATTATTTCGTCCGGAAAATCTGGATATTTCATTTTACTAAAATCTAACGTTGATTCAATACCTTGAAGAGATTAACTTCTAGTGGACTCCACTCGTATTTATATAGTAACAAAAAGGAATGTATTTAAAATATTTAAAATATAAAGTTGTCTTACAAATTTCAACTTTTCTTCGGTGAAAAAGTACCGTTCTACGATTGAATATTTTTAAATTGAGAAAGTTAAAAGCTAGATAAAGAAGTTAATACATCTAATAATTTGTGTATGTTTAAAGCATTGTTTATGATTTTAGACTTTAACCCATTATTGTTAACTAGTACTAATTTACAAGCAAAATGAAGTAGATTCTACGAATGATTTGAAATTATACGACACAAATTGATAACTCAGTTTTTAATAATGATTATTAAATATAGATTCTAAGTTTTCTAGTTTTATTTTTAGAATTTTTTAGTTTTATTTTATTTCTAGTAAAATTTTTAACTCTTTCTAGAAGTGAATGATAAGAAAGTTAAATTTGTAGGTAATAAGTTTTTTTTTTATAGCGATTATAAGTCCATTTTACCAAATTATGAAACGAGAACTCTAAGTCAACCAAATATACATAAGCTAATGTAAATATATATATAAATATGTGTGTGTGTGAATGAAAGTTGAAAATAAAGTTTCCTAAAACATATTTTTGTAGACTTGACTTTGTATAGTCCCAAGTGGTCTCACACCGGTACGATATATCTTCATTCAACATCATCATTGCTAATGTGGTTAGAAGTTAAAAAAAAGGGCTAGATTTTCTCAATTCAAGTATTTTTTTTTTATCAAAACATAAATTGGATTCTTAATTATATCACATTCAAAAGTCCTAACTCAGCTCATTATTAACCTCATCTATAATTCCAATTTAAAATATAAAGAAAAAACAGTTTATTTTATGTAATTTTCTTTGTATTATAAGAAATCTAGAGGTTGAAATATTAACAAGAAAAAAATATTTGAGAAACTTTTTTATGACCTCAAAAGTTAATTTTAGCCAGTAATTAAAGATTCAAAGATCTCAAAGGTCAAATTCAAAACCCAATCTTTCCAACAATGAATAAATCCAAAGACATGCATGATTTCCCCTTTGAAAAAGTAGAAATTGGTGAAAAGAGAAAAAACAATATTACTTAATATAGAACTCAATAACTACATTGTAGTTATGAAATATAAACTCACTGAATTTGAATATATTAAAGGTTTACTTTGATTATGTAGTTTTGTTTTCATATTAATATTAGTTTCTAATATAGATTGTTTCGTGACCTAAAGACAAGTAAGATAAATCATAACATTTGAATTGTTATACATCTAAGGAGAAAAAGTCATCATCTTACTAACTATGGTATTTAGTCTAATGATATTTTTCTCAGAATTCCGCTTTGTACTTTGATATTTTTGTTTATCCAGTCACACCAAAATTGATTAATTATTGGGTATTTAAATATCAGAGAAAGAGTTTACGAAGAAAAATGTTGAAAGAAAATAATTAAGAAAAAAAAATATTTTAATATTTATATTTGGAATTCTATGGACATCATACATTTGACTCACTTATCATAGACAAATATTAGGGATTATATATAATTTATGTCAGAGATAACGAATAAATTTATTTTTATTGTATTATTCAATTTTTTTTCTCGATAAAAATATTTGTATTATTTGAGTGATATGATAGGTAATATCTAATCATGTCTCTGTAATCTTGAGTTTGGGTATGATGTCTAATACCTAATTATGTCTCTTCCTTGTTATTTACTTGTCTTTATACTCATTTTTATTATAAATTATTACAATATTTTTAAATTATTAGGTATGTAAAAAATTATATTAAGTATTATATTAATACGACACACACATTATATATTTTTTTTAATAAAATGAGACAAACAAATTATATTTATTAAATATAAAAAAAGAAAGATAAAAAAATTCTTCAAGAGCATAATCAAACTTATACTCGTCTTATCCTCTCAAATTTACTAATAAAATATAAAATAATATTTATTTCTTATTTGTAAAAGCATTGACACTTATGTGTCTTTATATTTGATGTAAATTTCTTTGTTGATGAAATTATTTAATATTATAAAATTGTTTAATATTATACAAATATTAAAAAAAAATATTGAAGTATCATCAATACATTAAAATAGATTGGAAGGAGTTTAATGGATTAAGAAAAGACTAATAATTGTCAAAAAAAAAATAAAAACAAATGCAATTGGCTTCAAAACTAGGAGTTTGCATATGGTAGTATTAGAAAAATAAAGAACCCAGATATATATTGATAAAAAAAAGTTATGCAAATAAAATATAAAATCGATCTAAACCCAATCACAAAAGTTGATTTAATTTGGTTCATACTTTCTTTCTATTCAAATTGAATTAGTATATAATTTGTATGCTTGATTTAGTTATATTAAAAAAAAAACGAATCAAACCGGTTCTTAACATACCTAGTCATAGTGGTTTTCCTCTTTCGTCGACATAATTTTGTTTCCAAAAACTAAACTTATTATATGTAACCCAAAATAATATTGAATATACATTTAAAAATGATTTAAAATATTTCATTGTTAAGATGACATTTTTCGTAAGGACGCAATCACCGAATAAAAAAAAATCTTAGTTTATGAAAAGTAGTTGTAAGAGGGAAATGAATGGCAAGAAAGTGAAACAAGTGGAGGAAGTCCTCACACTGTCTGAAAAACATCGGGAAATTAATGCGTTTAATACATTAATGTGTTGCCAATTTCGTTTTCTATATAATTATTAGCATTAGTACTAACTTCACATTGAGTACAAAGACAGTTCTTCAATATCAAATATATATATATATATATATATATATATATATATATATATATATATATATATATATATAATGATATTATTAGGATTAATTATTATGCACATATGGTTTTATTTGTTTTTAATATGAAATTTTGTTACAATTTTTTTTTTAAAGATAATTTAGAATCTCGAATCTTAAACAATATAAGATTATTCAAAGTGACAGAAACATGATGAAAAAAAAATGGAAAGGACGCATATGGTTAATTATCTCTATATTAAATAACTTAGAATATTAATCTCATTCAGAATTGGTTGTTAGATAAATGTGTCACAGTTTTCTTTCTTTTTTTTTCCCTTTCTAACTCACCCATTTTTCTTTTCAATTATTTTTGACAATTAATTTCAAGTTCAATTTCTGACTCTCCATCTCAAATGTATTTTTTCCATGTCGCATTCACCTTTTACATATGACAAAATTCCATGGCCACTAATGGAGGTAAAGAGCATTGCGGGATTATATGAAAATATTCTTAAATGGAAAAATTAAATAAAAATAAAACATCAATGAAATGTTTTGTGGAAGCATAACTCTTCTAAAGCATAAAGCAAATATGAGATGTAAATATTTTTGAGAGAACGAGATAAGGGTATTATAGAAAGTTTGTAATTTTTTTATTTTAAAAAAAATTGTAATTAAGTAAGTCAGTGAACTAACCCGTTTACCCACCAAGAGCTGTGGTAGATTGGGTCGGGTTAGAATTTTTCTGGCTCATTAATAAATAAGTCAGGTTGGATTGGCTCATTAAGTGACCAACCCATAATGGGTCGAGTCAGATCGAGTCGAATTACCCATTTTGACAACTCTAAAGATATGGTTGCTAAGTTCAAAACTTAATAACTGCAAAGGAGATACATAATGGTTACAGGAACACTACAAAGGAGAACAAAGGGGTTACAAAATGCTGCAGGAGAAGCAAAGGAGAACCAAGGAGTGCAAAATTATTTTTCATGAAATTGGATATCTATTTAATTTTTAAAATAAGAATAAATCATGGATAGTGTTTTTTTTTTTAAAAAAGATTGTATAATGATATCTCAATAAATAGTATTTTTTTTTTAAATAAACGATGTGTATATTGGTATCTTAATAGAAAATGTTTTTCTAAATAAAGATTGTCTGTGTATTGATTTATAATGTTTATAAAAAAGTGTTGTCTATTGATAATTTTGTAATAGTGGTAAAAAAGAGTATGATAAATATATAAGCATATGAGGTTGTGATTATGATTACACTTAGGTATTATTAGAGTTATAGTTAAGGTTATTATTAAAATTAGAATTAAGATAAAAATAAGTACGATGAATATATAAACAGAAGACATTAGTGTTTGGATTCAAAGTAAAAGTGAATAAGGTCGGAATAACATAATTTGTAGGATTAGATAAGGGTTACTTAATTTGTCCTTTCAAACTGTATACTCCAAAAAGGAAGGAATTTGACTTTTAAATTATAATTCGGAAGTTATTTTTGACTTTTAAATTCTTTAATACGTCTTTCTTAATGATAAATACTTTTGAATTATATAAATTAAAAGTTACTTTTACCTTTCAAATTATATATGAATATTTTGAACTTCTAAATTGCACAATTCTTAAAAAGAACAAAAAAGGAATTTTTTTTGAATGGGCACCAGAAAGAAATATATGGAGGTGCAGAAATGGATATAACTTTGGGGCCCAATTTTAATCAAGGAGAGTAGGGAGACAAGTTTGGACTCTTAAGTGAACTAAATAGTTGACATGCTTAAGGGTATAAATTAATAATAATAACCCAATTTTGTATTTGGAAGACTATCAACATAACATATATAAAATATGAGATGTTTATGTTTCGAACACCGAAAAATTCAACTAATTTAATGAGGATGATCATTAAATTAATCCATCTATATATAAGACTCTTCAAATACAGTAACACGTATCTACAAAAAGTATTTAAGGTGAATTTTTTATTTTTCAATATCAAATTAAATTTCATTATTAATAAATGTTAACATTTTCTAAACATAAATACTCATAATATTTAACAGAGGTAAGTAAATAAAAATATATATAACTTATATGAATAATTTATTTTAAAATGTGTTTTATAATAAGAATAAGAAGAAACAACTTAATGTGATAGCGTAGAAAAAGTAGAGGGGTGTCTATGGATATCGCTACTGCTGCTATTTAAATTCAATGCCAAATAAGCTTGTTTATCCCTATGTTATGTGTATTATGTGATTTACAAGAAGCTCCAATATATACACGACAAGATGGAGTAGCAGCTAGCAAACAAACTTGGAAAAAAAACTCATCATAAGCATAACCTGATGTTATCTGCAATTCATCATGTGCATGATCCACACAGACTGAATAAAAACCAAATGATTAATATGCAGTCTGCTTGAAAAATGTGTCTCTATTTTTTAGCCAATCTTATTTCTTCATATCTCATTATTTTCATCCCACATGCAAGGGTATAGTACTTAACATTGCAACCAACAGCGCCACATTCACAATGGTGAAATAACTTCCAAATGACATTCAAAGGTATGTGGAAGGGCTGAAGGAGAAGAAAATTTGACAATATTGTACAAGGAGAAACTGTGTGCCAAGACAGTATTTAGTGTTCTTCATGCCTCTTGGGATATATTGATGGTTGTTTTCTTCCTCACATTAAATTCAGCACGGACAACACTTCTTCTCATGTACCAATCATTTACTAATTCTAGTCACCTTCATCAGTTCAAGCTTTAGCACCAAAAAATGATTGCTGGAAGAACATGGAAACAAAAGAAACATTGTAAACATCTCATAAAATATACAGTTCAATAGGGAGAAGGACAAGCTGGTTCTGTAAATATGTTTTATACTTGAACTTGATATTACTTGAGAGTCCTGTTTTAACTATTTCCTTAAGGTTTTTTGCATATATCTATGCTTCAAGCTCAAATTAATATCTGCTACATTAATTTACCATTTTTGTTGAACAGTTGCAAGCTCAGGAATGGATTCAAGGAATCAAAATACCTTAGCTTTTGTTGGAGTAGTAGGTTTAACTGTAGTTGTGCTCCCAAAGCGAAACTTATTAGGCTTTTTATCTACAGGCTTCAATATTTGAAAAGAGCAGACGAGTGACTCATCAACGGTCATCATTGCACCAGCATTGTCAAACTCTCCACAGTAATTAGGAGCCGAGAAGATAGTCACAAGTTGTCTGTCAGCAAAGAATTCATATCCGTCTTCCACAACCTGTAACATGGAACATATATAATCATCACATTGTACATTTTGGATTCCTAGCATTATAATCACACATCCGAAAACAGTATGAAACCTGATGGGCCCTGCAAATCAAATCAAGATCATGCTTCTGAAGGAATTCAGTGACCCTGTCAACACCAAAAGTATAGGAAACTCCACGTTCGTTTTCTCCCCAACCCCGAATGTCACTGCTAGGATCAGACCAAAGGAGGTCACATAGTAGACCAGTTTCAGGTACTTCAGTAGGACGCGGCAAATTCTTTATCTGATTGAAATTGTGTAAGTCAGGAGAGAGTCCACCATGCATGCAGAGTATTTTTTCATCAATCAGAGCTGCCACCGGCAAGCAGTTGAAACATTCTGTGAACACTTTCCAAAGCCTCACATTGAATCTTCGTTTACACTCATCATAAAATCCATAGATTCGGTTTATAGAAGCACATTCATGGTTGCCTCTCAGAAGAAAGAAGTTATTAGGATATTTTATTTTATAAGCCAGAAGGAGACATATAGTCTCCAAGCTTTGCTTCCCACGATCAACATAGTCCCCTAAAAATAAGTAATTAGAACGAGGAGGCAATCCACCGTAGTCAAAAAGTCGCAGAAGGTCAGAATATTGACCATGGATATCTCCTGGTAACACAGAAATCAAACAAAATATCAGTTCCAATTTTGAATAACAAAATACAAATTTCATTCAGGACCAAAAATTAAAAAAGTCATGCTTGATGGTATCAATGAGATGAAGCTTAATACTTAAAAAGTTGGAAAGAATAGAACTTTAGCTTAGCACACAGGGATTGAAGTATTTTGGTACATGAGATAGACAAGTTGTTGTTATAATGCGGCTCGATGGTTTTAAACTTGAGACATTGTTGAAAATCAATGAGCGATTGGAATGGACTAGGATTAAAATTATAATTCTGACCTCATCTACAGTAGCAGTATTAAATTAGCAATATATACTAGAAACTAAAGGGTTGAAACTAGAAGACAAGAATGAAGAATGAAATATGGAGAAAATCATGCAAAACTTATAAGTGCTTAAAAGCAAAATATTTCGATAGAAATTTTATAGGTTGTATAGCAATAAATGAATTTAACTACTTTCGGAACTTGTTTCAGTAATTTAACAGCTACAAGACTACTTGAATTTTTCTTCAAAAGAAACAATAACCCCTTAGCAAAAGAAAAATGATGTTTTCATCTTTCTTAGGCCTCAAACCTCAAGAAAGAAAGCAATGACTATTTCAAAGGAGCAGATACAATTACGTACACTTCTAAGTCATCGAAAACTTAAGGGAAAACTAATCTTAGAAGACAAGTATAGAAGTTATTTTTGGATATTTCCATGTACTTTAAATTTAAAAAAACTCGTCAGTAAGAATACAAGTAGCCTTCTTCCCCACACAGCATAGTGAAGAAAGAAAAAGGCAAAATGTAAATGGAAAGCAGAGGAAGAATGATTTGACTCAAGTGCAACTGTGAAAGCAGAAAACTTTTGTCCCTGCAATATGTTTAAGTATATTGCAAATCGCCAGATCAGTGTGTATCATTGTAACATATTGATAACACAGAGCTTCTGGCCTGTCTACATCTTAAATGTCCTATCAAGAAGTTTGAGTCCAATAGATTTTTGCAAATATTACCACTACCAATTATGATAACAACTAACAAAAATTCAAAGAAAGTATTCATAATATACATGCCATGTATGCCATACTGGTTTTTTAGTTGAATTGCAAGAAAAACATTTAGGTCAATAGCTTCTCCATGTGGGTAAATCAGACTCTGATATATACCAGGAGAAGATAATATTAGATGGTCTTGGATACTCTATAACCCCTGTTAATCTTTGTATGACATATAATCAAAATGCTATTAATTTTGTATTGTAAATTTTGAATGTTTTATGCTATCATAGACATGTGATGGTATATGATTAGTTAATTTCTTTAGCGGCAGACATGCTTCTCAACTCATAGTAAATTAAGGTACTTGAATTGCAGAGGGAAAATTCATGCTTCAGCATTTACGTGTGAAAATATGTGAGACATTTGCTAGTACAATTGACGATAACCAAAGTTTTGCTTCGTTAAATTCCTTGAGAAGATAACCAAGTATCTAGAAAGACTCTTATTCATGCTATGATAAATCCAAACTTAGATTAGGTTACGACAAAACCTCAGTTGAATTTAGCACACTTCTACTTCTAAAAAATAAAACGTGGAATGGCATCACAACAGAGGAAGAAATCGCAACTATATCGCTACCTCTAACCCAATCAATTATCTACAACACAACAAAGTTTACGAAACGTCTATGAAACAATCACTTCAACAGAGTAAGAAGAGACAATTTAACGTCACTAGAGAAAATAATTTAATAATTTAACATACCTCTTTCAAGAAGAAGGGTTTCTTTTACTTTAGTATGATCAAATATGAATCAATCTAAAGAATCTAATTAAAACTCGTATTTCCAGGCACTCAACTTATTAATATTCAAATATGAATGGACGAGAATTTAGGGGTATAGGAAAGGTAAAACAAACACATCCTTATCAACAACAACCTTATCAAAAACAACATTATCAACAAAAACAATAACAGCCTTATCTCATCTCAGTGAGAACAGAGGCAGCGTCGCAGACAACACGATTCACTCAATGACCAAAATTTTCAGTGATGATACACACCCCCAACAACATAAGAATAAAAAAAGCTGTTTCAAATCTGATCTCCAATTCGATAATAACAACGTTCCGTTTTCCTATAATCTTAAGCAACTTTTGACCATAACAGTTGTAAGAAAAGACTCATCCTATAGCGTTAACTTGTTTTTTTTTTTTTTTTTCAGATGATATTGAATAATAAAATTGAGGAAGAAATAGAAAGATGTGATTGACGGGGGGAAGAAAAGAAAAGTACCACAGATCTTGAGGGGTGCCTCGAGTTCCAAGAGGTTGGGCTGGTTGGAGAAGATATCCCTGGAGACAAGACAAAGCTGCTTGATTTCAGGCTCAGAAAGTTGGACCTGTTTGCCGGGCCTGTTTCTGACTTCGAGCAGCCTATTGATGATACCATCAAGAACCGCACGTTCCATTGGGAGTGTGAGGTTTCAAAAGTCAATATAAGAAAGAAAAGAACAAAGTGAAAGGAAAGGAAAAGAGGTAGTAAGTAAGGTAATAACAGGAGTTTGAAGTTGGGAGTAGGTGGTTGTCTATATATTGACAAGGATCATCTTAGCTTTAAGTCAAATTCAAATGAGAAGAAGAGCTCAACCATATTCGTGTTTTGTGAGTAGAAGTTCTTAAGAAGGGAGTGGAGGGCGTTGAAAAGTGGAAACTTTAAGTGAAGAACATATTCGAACGCGTAGAAGAATGAAGTGAGAAGAATAAAGTGGTAGCAAGGTGAGTGCGTTGAGGTCCCAGGAATACAAGAGAAACTATGAAAGTGAGAGTGAGAGACGTAAAAATACATGAAAAGATGACGCGGTTTCAATCTGCATACATACATTTACCAATTCCTTCTGTTTCTTCCACTTTTCCTGTTTTTTGCCAAACTAAATAGCCTAATCCATTCGCAATATCTTTCAACACCCACGTCTATCATTCATTCTATCCTAATCAATTTAATTAGGTACTTACGACTACTAATATAATATTTAACTAACTCCACTACTTCTTTCTTAATCCGTCTCAGATATGTAATTATACGAAAAATAACTCTTAAAACATATCAAATCACAAAATCACATACAAAACTAAGTATACATGTGTGACTCAACAAATTATTCTCTTAACAAGACTCCTACGTGTATCTATATTTATACCCACCTTGAGGATTCAGAAGATATTTACGTAATTCATGTATATAACTATTTTTTGTTATTGTATGCAAGTATGGCAGAGTATATCTGTTTAAGTTAAATAACAGCAATTTGTATTGTTTTACAATCCAAATGAAAGATAAGATTGCTTTATCAAAAGAAGAACATCTTAGCTGCCAGGAATCCTACTAGCCTGGGTTGGGCTGTGGGTCTGGTTTCGGGAATCTTGAACCGGGTTCTGACTCTTTTCAGTTTGTACGTTAGACACGAATTTTCTAGTATGCCAGAATTAGGTTAGACGAATCAAAGAGAAAATTGGTATAAAGTAAACTTGTAGGAATATTAAGTAAATTGCTATTAAATAATTTTTGGCAAAAGGTGATTTCTATTATAAACTATGAATTTTTGTAATAATTATGATAAAATAGATCAACTCACTCTATTATGCTATTGACCTGGGAAATACAGGAGATGGATTGGTTGCTTAAAACATTTAACCCATCTCATTTTCTTGATACTTGATTCTTTCCACTTATAGATAATTTAAGATTTAAATTAATGTATTAACGTAACAAAATTAAGACATGGTAAAAACAAATATTAACGTAATATCCATTCATCAATAAATTTAAAAAAGGTCGTAGGTATACTCGTCCTATCATCCTCTAACATGTTAAATATGATTGGTCAAAAACAAGCTGAAGAGTTCCAATGGATCCATAAAATTAAGAGAAAAAAAAAAGTTAAAGAGTTGCTTGGATGATCTAATGTATTTTGTCAGCCTAATTTCCTTTTTGTCTGATTAGGGCTATTTGCGATTAATTTATCTAAAATCCATCGCTCATTTTTTAAGAATTTTTTAGTACCTAATCCTAAACTATCATGTATACTGACACTGTGAATTATTATAATATTTTTAAAAATTTAATTGGTTCACCGTGTATAAACTTATACCAATAATTTCTAAAAATTAGGGTATTTATTCCATTTTTTTCATCTCGTTATCTCAAACACTTATCTTTTTTTTCTTCTTTTTGTAGTAAAAAAAAAGAAAGCAATCCTGCTATGCGTTTTCTCATCTGGAATGACAGTGTTTTACTAAGGCGGAAAAATACCACATATGTTTATAATGGCTTTAAAAAATAAATGTTGGTAAATATATTTCAAAATTTTTAAGCACCACTATTGTTTATTATTTTATTTTTTTTGACAAATGTTAATTATATTAATTGTTAGTTTTGTTAATGAAATTGAATTTACAATCTTTTTCTCTCTTTGTTTCAAAAATTAATTTTATACCTTCTAAATATTAGTGAGGAAGTTAAATATATAACTTCTCTCATTCTTTTTCAACTTTCACCACTCATCACTGAATCATTCTTATAGCTTTATGAGTACTCTTAATATTATTCATTTAATTACAAACATTTTGTCTAAAAAATTAAAATTGACTACGGTTCATTCTTGAATAATATCATTCTTAAATAATAGTAAAATGACACATATTTACATTCATTTAATACATATTATAAAAATAAAATCATTATAAAATTACATTTTTATATTTAAAAAAATAAAGAGAATAGAAGATAAAAAAAATTAAATAAATGTAAAAAATTGACCTGTCAGTATCTTTCTATTTTTGCTCTGAAACTGGTGCACTGTGGTACCACTTCCAATTCAACTAATCTGCAGAATATGGTGAGTTTAAGAATAATTAACTTTTCTGATATATCTCCTTCAGCCCATAATGCTTCTTGCCAAAAACAATTAATGTCAATAGTGGTCTCTCTTCTTAATTAGAATCGACAGAAGCAAACTACAAACAATGCATTGTATTTTTCTAACTAATTAGAATTGACAGCATCAAACTACAAACAATGCATCCTTATTAAGATGATGAGAGTAAGAAACTACAAGGGGGTACTCATCAATATAAAAAGACACATGAAAATGAGATAATTTACATATAAGTTTAAATCTAAAGATAACAATAATGTTCATCATATAAAAGAAAAACTAATAATTTCATTATTTTAATATTTTGGATTGGATGTGATAATAAATTTTTACTTGTTTTTGATTATCGAGTCTTTTTTGAGATGATTATTCAATAGTACAACATTAATAAAAGATGGATTTAACTTACATATAAAACATTGATAATATTTTCAATTTAAAACCTTAAAATAATTAACTTAGGAGTTTTCGTATTTACATGATACTTAATTTAATTTTTTTTATTTAATAAGGAACTTAAATTCATAACTGTCTCTTTACTAATTTTATTCGTTAATCAAAGATGAAAATGCAAATGCTATATTTTATCTGTTATTGTTGATTATTATAAGAAACATTAATATTGAAAGGCCTGTTTCTTGAAAGGAGTAAATTTTACTGTCCTGTGGATATCATTAAACAAAATCCTTTTGAGTAGTTAAAATTAGAAGGATTCATGAGAAGCATTGTTTTTCATTGATTGGTCATTTTATAGATTGTTTGAAAACTGGGCATTCCGAATAATTGAAATTATTGGTGTGACACTACTGCATGCGTGATATCCTAAAGTCTCTTCGGATGTGAAAGATGCCAAAAGAACTACGTACTAATTCTACGGCATTGCTCATTTTCCCAAGAGCTCTACAAAGGACTTTGCCTACATTTCTAATATAATACTGAATCACGTGAAGAATATATTCTCCAATTATTCTTTTCAAAATATATTATATTCAATAATATTTTTATTGGTTCAAATTTATAAAATTTAATGGCTTTCAGAACTTATTTAGTGATACTCCACAAATTTCATATTTTTTTTTTATAAATTTTAAAAAAAGTATATTTTTATCATACCTCATCCTTCTTTCTAGTAATGACATAATATATTATGGGATGAACAAGTCAACGTGCAATGATTGAGTTATAGTATTGCAGGGGTTTCAGTCGAAATGGAACAAGCTTATAGATTGGGAAAATACTAACAAAAATACCTATCGAAGAAATTAATCAGAAATAAAATTATATTTAATGAATTTTAATTGTGTGTTTCTTCACTCAACATCTCATTAGTGATGTTTTTTAGACTAAAAATACATTTTATTATCTTTTGAAATGTTTTTCTTATGTTTTTATCTAATGTATTTATTTTAAAAAAATATAAAGTATTCACCTACTATAATTTACTTAAGGAATGGGAACTTTTAATTGGGGATAAGATCTAAAGAACTAAAATTAGAGAATAACTTAATTAGTTTAAAATTTATAGACGAAACTGAACTCAAACCATTTAATTAATTATGTAAAAGGCAATAAGATTATTGACTGAGGAAAAAATTGGGATTTTATAATTTGTTGGGTTGCAGGAAGAAAAAAGGGTGGTGCATGAAGAAATCCCTTAAGTGGCTTTAGTTTTAATGGATCAGAGTTGGCCCATTATGGTTTTACTGACAGGCCTACTACTGGGCAACTTGGATCCAACTAATTTGTTTTTGTTAGCGCAACAAGGTTTATTTATGAATTAATTAAATTATCAAGGGATTTGATTTAGGCGAGTAATTGGCAGTAAATTTTATATACAAACAAAGTAGTAACTACACTTTCAGGATACTTTTTCAAAGGCACTTTTTTAAAATATATGATTAGAAATAAAAATATTTTTCGCACTAATTAAATAAAGCCTACTGTTTTACAAAATAATATATTGTTAAAAGAGACAATTTTTTATGCTATTTTACATTGAGGACATGCCTACTTCACTGATTTTTAGTTGAAGACACTCACATAAGAACTATAATTATCTCTAAGGGTCTTAATCATGTTCACCAAACCTAAACACGAAATCTACAATGGATCCAGCTGTTCCCCTCTAATTTTCTACAAAATAATTAGGAAAACAAAGAACAGATCACATAAACCTTTTTAGATTTTACAGATAGCAACACATTCATTTAAACATCAAATTCAATATTGGGTTTCTTTGTAAATGAATTACTACATCACTAATGATAGAAACTAACTTAGTGAAGTTTAATTTCGTATGTATATATTTTAGCAATTTTAATAACTCGTCGGTCAGCAACTACAATTGAGAGAAATTAGCCACTCATATAAGATATTAGGAAAATTTTCAAAAAGACAAAATATAAACAAAATTGAGGGTTTGTTTTATAATTATAACTTTGCTTATTTTCATTTATACGTAAACTAAGTTTGTATCCAAGTCTTGCTGCATGATTGAGTCCATTTGCATAATATCTTAGATTCCAGGGATTACAGAGAAGTAATTGAAAAAGAAATGAACAGTTTATTGACTTTTGGCTAACAAGCAAGACCTATATATACTACCTATACATGCTACAATTAATTTCAAAGATTAGTTCACATGTCACTTTCTCCGACAAAACATATACATGCGTCTAAATATGCCAATATCCTACAGTTTTTATCACTATGGAATAAAGTATTAAACAAAATAACGGATCTAAATTTTCATGTGTATTAAAATCAACTTTAAACTCAAATCAAAAACTAATTCCTTCTGGAATGAAATACATTATTAAAGGGAATATAATATAATCTTTCACTAAACTCTTTTTCTTAAGTAATGAATATAAATATCATAATAACACATTTTTATATTGCTTAATCTTTTTCGTAACAAAAATTCCAGCCGAATGTGATTTGTTGTGAAAAGAAGCACTGCTAAGTTTATTAGAGTGCATTGAATTATTATAATTTATAATATATATTAATTTTTACAAGTAAAAATACTAGTTGTGATTTTTTAAAATGTCAATTACGTGTGTGTGATAAATAAAAAAAATAGGTTAAATTTTATGTAGTAAGTCAGATAAAATAATTCACTGAAGTACTTGGATTCATTTAAAAGTTAATAAAAAACTAGATGTAATTCAGTATATATATCTAATCAAAATTCTTCAATTTATTCATTAACTTATTTATACACTGACACTCTCACACACATATTATAAAAGTAATTGTTTATTTGGTATGGTTTTACGATAAAAGCTATCAATCCTGCAATCAATATTTAAAAATAAAATTTAAAATTATATTTGAAAATTGTTAAAAATGTAAAATATATTTAAAAAAAGTTATAAAAAATTTGGTTGAATTTACTTTGATCCATTAAGTATTAATAAGGAATCATTAAAATTAAAACAAAATAATGAATCTGTAGCTATGAAGTAATAACTTTCCTTTAATGTATTTTTATATTTTAATTAAAAACCAATATATTTATAAATAGATAACAGGGGAATAAAATATTTTGTCACCCTTAATTGGATTGAAGTAAAAAATTTCACTAACTATTACAGACTACTTAAATAAAAACTTTTTGGTAGTACAATTGACAATTTTAGGTAGGCACCTATAATTTGAGCAAGTGGCGGTGGAACTCGCACTTCATGTGTCTCAGAAACTTTTTATCTACCGTGAAAGTAAATACCGTTTTTTAAGAAGATAATATATAGTCACTTAATTATTGATTAAAATTAATTATTAATATATTCTAATAATTTTTTAATTTATATATAATATTGTAATTTTAACATAGGAAAAGGAAAATATCGGTGTTTGTATTTCTGGACACATATACATTTTAAAATTTTTCATATTTTTTTGTGAAGAAAATATTGCGCTACTAAATTAGTTAATTTAGTTTTCATTAATAGATAATAATATAAATTATTTAAAATTTTACCTTCATTTATTTATTTATATATTTTTGTTTAAAATTTAAAACTGAGCTTATCTAGCTTATCGAAATGAAAATACACAACTACTTTAAAACTTGTGTCACATTAACTTATTCTATGTAACTAAAACTATTTTTCTTATAAACCATAATTAGATATTTATTAGATGAAAACCACAAGGTAGATTTACTAAAAAAACATTTTCTTCACGAAATATTTTTGAAGAATTTTCTGAAAGGTAAAATATGTATTATACGAATGCGTGTAGCCCCTATTTTTAGAAGGAAAATTTTCAGTCTTAAAATATTTTCTTTGCATTAAATATTATTAAAATAGGAAGAATATAAGAATATGAGGAAAGGTAAATCTGGAAGGTAAAGTTTAAAGGAAAAAAAATTGTTGACAGGATTTAAGAAATTAGTCCTAGGTATTATTTAAATAAAAACAAAAATTTAAAACCTATTCCAATTTAATTAAACCTGAATTCTTTAAAAATGGATTTTTGAATGAATTGGATTGATTGATAAACAACCACCCTAATACTAATGTAAAGATGAGTAAGAGCAGGTTGTGGTGTATGATTGGAGTGAATAGGGGTGGTCATGATTTCATCAGCTTCTCGTGACTCCTTTTACACAACTATCCTTTCTTCAATTTTCAAGTTTCACCATACAATATGTTTATTAAACATATAATCCTCATAATTTTTTCTCATCCACACCTTCTGTCCTGTTACTCACGCCTACACCACCACACGTTAATTAACTCATTTTATAAACAATAATGCTACTCAAATTTACCAACCTTATAATTTATTAGACATCCAAAAATATATACGCGGGAAATTTAAGACTTTAGATCCTTATCTATGTGCTGCTCTAGATCCAACTTTCATATCAGCCTATCAGTTTAGACAAACTATTTATAGTTCACAGTCACTGCTTGAATTTCTGTACTGAAAACACAGAACATGTTGTTTCCAAGAGACTCCATTAATCCTGTATGAGTGGAAAATCTATTCCGGGGTACTGAATATCAAAATCACAAATTATACCTGCCACACTTTTGACTTAAATTCTGATTTAAATATTATTTTGCATATAGTTAATAATAAAATAACAAAAGTTTGATGATCTTGATATAAAAGTTTCTCAAATCTCTCCCTATAAATACTTTTTCTTTGGTACCAGTTTCCACCACAAAATGTTCCACATGACTTCTTTACACTCACTCATGTTGCTCTTTCTTGGAGTGGCGCTTCTTACTACCTCAGTGGTGGCTAATTTCAACATACCCATTTATGAGCCTCCCCCAATTGGGATACCACCCATAACCGAACCTCCACCCATCTATCAACCTCCTCCAACTGAAAAACCACCGCCATTATATAACCACCCGTTCCTTCCTCCACCATTCTTCCATCCTCCATATGAGAAGCCACCACCATTCTATCAACCTCCTTATGAAAAGCCACCACCAGAATACCAACCACCGCATGAGAAACCTCCACCAGTGTATCAACCACCTCATTACAAACCACCACATGAGAATCCACCACCAGTGTATGAACCTCCTCACGTTAAGCCACCACCAGTGTATCAAACCCCTTATGTGAAGCCACCTCCAGTGTATGAGCCTCCTCACGTTAAGCCACCACCGGTATATCAACCCCCTTATGTGAAGCCACCACCAGTGTACCAACCTCCTTCCGAGAAGCCACCACCGGTGTATCAACCTCCTCACGAGAAGTCACCACCGGTGTATAAACCTCCTCACGAGAAGCCACCACCGGTGTATAAACCTCCTCACGAGAAGCCACCACCGGCGTATCAACCTCCTCACGAGAAGCCACCACCGGCGTATCAACCTCCTCACAAGAAGCCACCACCGGTGTATCAACCTCCCTACGTGAAGCCACCTCCAGTGTATGAACCTCCTCATATAAAACCACCACCAGTGTATCAACCTCCCTACGTGAAGCCACCACCGGTGTATCAACCTCCTCAGGAGAAGCCACCCCCAGTGTATGAGCCTCCTCACGAAAAGTCACCACCGGTGTACCAACCTCCTTACGTGAAGCCACCACCAGTGTATCAGCCTCCCTACGTGAAGCCACCACCAGTGTATCAGCCTCCCTACGTGAAGCCACCACCAGTGTATCAACCTCCTTATGAGAAACCACCGTATGAAAAACCACCACCAGTGTTTGAACCTCCATATGAGAAGCCGCCACCGCTATTTCATCCCCCTCATGTGAAACCACCCCCAGTGTTGGAACCTCCATACAAGCCACCGGGTTCCAGTCCCCCACCTTATGGTCACTTTCCACCATCAAAGAAAACCTAATAACAAGTGGGGGCTGTGACGTGCTTTAGAGGGGTCTTTTGTCAGATAAAGTTTTGTTTTGTTTGGTTTGGGTACTACTTTTAAGATTTCAACTTCACTCCACTCCTCCTGCATGCAATTGTTCTTAAAAATAAAGACTGTATCTGCACAATAACTTCAATTTCCCTCTCAACAAACATGTTGTAAAGTCTTTTATTAGTCACTTCATCTATGGCTCAAATTAGCTTTTCTTTCTGCTGTTATATCGTCTGCCTTAAATCTATTTGATTTGAGTGTATTATTGACACGATGACTTGGCACGTGCAACTTCATCCAATGAAGTCAAGTTATTTTTCAAGCATGAAAGTTTTCATCCAATTAACTATATATACCTCACAAACTTGGAGGAAAATTTATAAAAGTGATGTAATTTTTTTTTTCAGTTTTATTAAGCATTTTTGAGTTGTGTTTAAATCACATAACTTTATTTTAGAAAGGAATTATATTTAGATAACACGATTTTGGAACTTTTTAAAGTGAAGTCGCATTTCATCTTTTAGAAAAATTACATAGCCTAAACATAATTTTATTTAATTATTTTTATTTATAATAAAGTTGTTCAATTTAACAGATACTAATCTGAACTTGTGTTTGACGATCACGACTTTAATGATTTAAACAAAATCATGATCCTCATACAAGATTTTAATATAGCATATATTGAATTGAAGTTGTGCATTTTCTGCATACATTTACTATAAATATAAAGTTATGTTTGTTCAACACGATTTTTTTTAAATAACATTAAAATTCTCTTGGTTGATCATAATTTAACTTAAAAGGTCTCAGTCATATTACCTAAATATAATTTCGTTAAATAAAATCATATCAGGCAAATACAACTTATTCATATCAATAATTTTTAAAACTAATATTCATGATTTCGATAAATTTAAAAAAAAAGTATAAATTCTAAATATATCCTTGGAAGCATGTTGAAGAAGCATGGCCTTTTTTTTTCACGTATATTAGGGATTTGCAAATCAAACCTACTAAATGCACGGTTTTCTTCCATACTGTTCTCTTTTATTTTGCAATTCATGTATTCTATTAATTTCTGTCATAACTTTTCATTGCTTCTACCCATAAAAGTGCTACAATAAATGCCTGAACCACTTTTTATTACGAGACAAGTGGAAGGAGGTGTCTTCTTCTAATTTATTTTTGGCATAATTATACGTTTCGAATATTTGTTTGGTTTGTTGAATTTTGTTTTTTATTTGTTTTATTTACTTTAGTTTTTTTTAAACGGTTTAATTTAGTATTTTTTTATCAAGTTGATGTTAATATCGTGGTTGAATATATTATGTGTCCATTTTTTAAAATTTTAATTTAATTTTTATTTAGTTTTAAAATTTTGTTAAAATAATATAAACTGAGATAGTCGTATGACTTGATACTGACAATGGAAGAGTTACCTGTAAGTGAATTTATAATGTGCTATTGTACATCCTATTTTCTGAGCGATGTGTTTATATATTCACCTGATTGTTGAATCTGGCATTCAATTCTTTGCTTTATTTTTCGTAATTCACTTTGTTTTCTCCCTTTTCTATTTTGGCCTTATTTGGTACAAAAATGAGGTGACACGTGGGGCTCTTTTCTTTTCCCAGAAGCAATATGGTTTAGGCTCCATGCGTATAATGGGGTGACATGTTTTGGTTTAGTATAATGTGCATATCAAACTTTATAGCATCCAATCTCATATAATGGGTACATTTTTCGTTTAGTCATGTGTATATAATATATAAAAGGTCACGTGCACATCGGGAACAGGTTTTTTTTTTTGTTAATTACATGCCCATGGGCTCATTTGCACTTCATGCATTCAAGTTTAGTTTGGATAGTTTTATTATGTACATGAATTTCAAGCCATTTTGTCATAAATGCATGAGTAAATATTTGATGAAATTTTAGTTGTGATCAGTCTCACTGCTTTTCTTGTCACCATACCTCTCCTCAAAAAATTTTAATGTAAAACATTAATTGTCAATTTTACAAAACCTACTAGTTAATTAATAACTTGGTAAGCATGTATATATAATGGTCCTAATAACAACAATCTGTATAGCTCTCAAGTGCGTGGTACTACGATAGAAGTTCCCATAACAGTGTTCATGGTATTTATTTTCTCCCAATAATTTTCATTTAGAGACTATCTTCATTTACCTTACACCATATTATCATTCTGTATTTACATTTATGAACATTTTGTTAACCTTGGAAAGATAATCAAGATGATACAAATAATTCATCTGGAGCTGCGCTGGCAGTTATGAGCGTTAAGATGTAAGTTGTTCAAATCTTCTGATAAATTGTTGGATTGAAATCATAATTGATAAATCAGTATATTTTAATAAACTAACAATATAATAAGATTTGTCAAAATATTTTACAAGAATACTTTAACTAGTGGATTTTACTTTTAATTTTTTAAATAGCTTGTTAATCAATATTTGATTTATGATAAATATTTCATATGTTAAAAATATTTTTAACATGTTAAAATGTCTAATAAGCTTATAGGATATATACGGTTAACAGTTTAATCGACTAAAATAATTGTCAAATATCTAGTTTCATGAATTAAGTAAAATTAATTGATTGTTTGATACTCTTAATCAATTAAACTTATCAAAATTTGTCTATAAAATAACAATATATATAACATGAACAAACACACTTTTGAAAGTAAGTTTTGTAAAATTTATTCGAACTAGATTGAGTGTTGTATTATGTGAAGTGAACATATCTTGATAACATTCATGGAAATTGAGTTTGGTAAAAGATAATTTAATAGGTCTAGCAAATAAGTTCTCGGGTTTAGTTATTCTTTAACTTTTTCTTGGTAGTTCTTGTTAATCCAATACATATCTAAAGGTGTGAAATAGTGTTTAACATAGGGTTCAATAAGGGATATTGTGATATTTGATTTTGTTTAGATAACAACTTTGTAATATCTTTATTTACTGGAATACTTTGCTCAGGTTGCAAAGTAGAACATGATGTAGCTCTTAAAGAGTGAACAAGTATAAATTTCGCTCTTGTTCTTGTTATTTTTTTTAAGTTCACATAATTTAAAACTTTGAAAAATTTAGTAATTGGTCTTTATTTTCATCTTAACGTCTTTCTTAAAAACTTAATTTGAAATTAACATGCTTTTGTATGGAATTGAGTTGTCCTATAAGATACGGTATGTTTTTGTTCCTTTACTTGAGATATTTCCTGCTCAAAATATTCCCTACCTCTTATTTGAATCGATTCAAATGTGTAAGTATCTATAAGTACTTCAAAGCTCAAATCAGTGGAGGTAAAATATATGATAATATTAGTAAGAATATATTTTTCAAGATATTCTTTACTCGGGGAATGAGTTACATTTGTATACCTAACTCTTATTGATTACTTTTAGTAACATATGCTAATGAATGTCTTGTTGTAACCCTCTTAACGGTATATGGATTAATTATTGTATTATCGATGTTAATATGATCTTTACTCGCATAAGACCTCATGTAACTCATGAGATGTTTTGGTCATATAGCCTTTAATTGAGATGTTCCTATCATATGATCATTGACCTCACATTTTGAACTTAGCCGAGATGGTCAACTTAATCAAGATTTTTTTGTCCACGTAACAATTAACAACTTTATGAGTAATGTTAACATGACCTATCTATTATATTAGTTTTGATGCATTTGATATATTGTTCAAATTATTAATTAGGTAAAACAAATTTAAAGAATAAATGTATGTTTACATTTAATCTCATATACTTTGTCAAAAATAAAAGCAATAAAAATTATTTTTGAAAATTCCTTTTAAGAAATATAAAATGTTTTTTAGTTCAATTCAACCCTCTTGGTCATATGTTTTCAATGCATTTCTTGCCATAAAAATAGTCTATTCTATAAATAGTTCCTATCAGAAAATCATCTATGATCACATTTGAGTGCCGTTAAGATTTTGATAAATATAAAACTATTATTAATTATAAACAAGTAATAAGAATCTAACATATCTCACTTTTTTTCAAAATAGCTAAATTAAAAAAAAAACTTACTGAACATGAAATATTTTAAAACCTATTTTAGATTTTCAGATGTGCACATACAATAGTGATAGGTTTAAAAGAAAAGTATAATAATAACATGAAAGTGTTCACATAAAAACATATTGTTTCAACACTTCGGAGCTTGTCATCATAGTGACTTGGGGAACTAAGGCCCTATATATAACATCACATCCTTTAGAAGCATATGCCTCAACTATCATAACATTCATAGCTATTTTTTTATCAAAATACTTTGCAAACCCATTATATAAGTATAAACAATCTTACGTAAATTTATAAGGTAAGTTGTAACAAAGAATTCGTTTCATACTTGAAAATTGAATAATAAATTCTATTTACAATTATATAATTCTCACATGTTCTCATAACTACCGGATTTTATACTTTAACAAAAGAGGCATTACATGTCTAAAGAAATGTATTAAACAATACAACTGTTTATTTCATATGTTATGAATGGGCCCATTGGATTAATGGATAAAAATTGGAGGGGTGCAGAAAGCAACTACCTTAGTGGATTTTATTTACAATGTTGTGATTCTAATATGTGTTTATGCTATATTATAGCAAAAGAAAAAATATATTTTGAGACACTTTTAATATTCATGTGACATATTATTTTTTATTCTTTCATTATAAAAACCATTTTAAATAAATATAAGTCTGTCTTCTTATCATTGCCCATAACAAAATAGGCACTGTATGTCTAAAAAAAGCATTTGGAATATAACTATTTATTTTTTATGCTAGATGAGGTGGTTGCATCATCATTTTATTGTTATTCTTATACATTTTTTAGAACCAGATCTTGATAATATTGTAAGACTAGAATAGGTTGACTGTAATTCCTTATGGTATGGCTTTAAGGACCGTATTTTTCCAGCATTCTCCAATTTTCATAAGCAGCAACACTAAACTCCTTTTAGTTAAGCTTACGGGTATAATTTCTCAACCACTATATATATTGTTTTCTTTTTTCCATTTAAGGTAGAGAATATTCTTCTATATCACACCTCACTAAACAAAGCAAAGTATTAACTCCAACAAATATTTAAATAAATATGTATTTTCTTGCATAATGAATTTCACACATATTTAGAAGAAAAATATTTTCTTAAAATTTCAAAAACTTTTTGCTTATGAGCTATTTAAAAATAATATAAGGATTGAAGAAAATAAAATGTTACCTTGTATTTTGAGATAAACATTCTAAAATGTATTTTTTGAATATATTATTTAGTGTAATTTGAAAAAATATTTCAGAATGTATGTTCCGAATTATTTTAAATACATTCTCAATTTCACAAACCAAGATGTACTTTTTTAATATGTTCTGAAATGTATATTTTGGAACGTATTTTTGGATACAAAAATATTTTTCAAACTACACACTCTAAAATACATTATAAAATGGAGGTGCAAAGATAGTTTTTATCATTTTATATAATTTTAATGAACGTTAATTTGGGGTTTGAGTTTTATGTGGTGCATGAAGAAAAACAAAAAGAACGTCTAAGAAGAAACAGAAAACAGCCTGAAAACTATGGTTTGAGTTGGGTGCCTTTCCTTTCTCTGAGAGAAAAGGAAACACTGTATATAATGGGTTAAACACGGGAGGGTGATTTACAGAGGACCTTCAAAAATATCTTACATGAAAAGAAAAATTAGGATTTCCAATATTCGGAACGAGTTCTTTCTACTAGAATCTTCAACATTGTAAACTGATAAAAAAATACTACGTTAAAAATATCTAACATATATATTTGAAGTAGAAAACAACTATAACCTTTATTTATTTATTTTATTTTAATTTTGTCCTGTTTAAAAGATTTAATTTGTTTACTGCATTAAATTCTCCGACTTGAATACACATTGTATTTATCATGCTATGGCTAGCGTTAAAAAATAACAATGATGAAATTTATGTATGCACTTTAAGAAAACTAAAATGACTGAAGCTAAAAAAATAAAGTAAATGTATTTTAGAATAACTTTTTTGAGTCGAAAGTGTAAAGTCAGGTTTTAAGTTTGGTGGATGGTGAAGGATAAGGTTGCAAATTCCGTAATTTGGACCCCAACAAAGTTTATAACTAAGGCAAAACCTTTGTTCTACAAAAATTACGAGAAAATGTGTCTGGTCACATTGTTCAACAGAAACGACAATTTTCATTTGACCTACCTAAAAGTTTGGTTGGGATTTAAGACGAAGAAGGTAAGGTAATCATGATTCATGAAACAATTAACACTTGATTAGGAGTGAAAAATATGTATTTTATTATTATTGTGTAATGGGTTCTAAAAGTCCAAAACTATTCGTAAAAGTTTCCTTAGTCGTTCAACAGGTTATAATGAGAATCATATGGGTATTTGTGTTTGTCTTTTAACCTGGTCAATTGGTGACCAGGTTCAGTTAACCCACATCATATCAAAGTTAAATCATTTCTTTTTATTTTCCACTGAATTATTATCTAAAGCAATCCCAAACACATTACGTTCTTATTTGGACTTATTATATATATACATATCTTTGTAGAACTTGATAATTGACCATTTATCACGTGACAATATCTTAGGCATTCATCAGTTAATGCAACTACTCTAACTACACCAACTAGTCAAATACAAATATTAATAACTACAATTTATTGAGTATCAAGTTTTTTTCACTCACACCTTAATAATAAATAATATCATTTTTGAATTATAAACATATATAAAACTAACTGTTTAACCCTACTTTGTAAATCTATACAACTTTTCTTTTTGTGATGAAATGCATTAAAAGAAACAGACTAATAATAATGGTTTGGCAAGTTGTTTAACATGATGGTTAATTTGAGATGATTTGGAAATCTTTGAAGGGATGTTAATTGCTTTCGGTCGTACTTTTTAACATATAATCCAAGTATAGTTAACAGTTAAGAAATCTGATGACGGGACCACCTATTAATTTTCTCAGTGTTGGTGGATTTTTTTAATTGCGAAGATTAGACGACTAATGCAGTGCTAGTTTCATATTAATCACAATTCAGGAAGCTTCGTCTTAGCAAAAATAGAAAATAAAGAAAATCCTATTTCAGATCATATATAGCTTCTAAAAACGAAAGTGTGGTGAAAGGAGAATACTATAATTATGTTAGCTCTGAAACTTCTTAATTGATGTGGCTTCTTGTGTTTGGCTCACTGGATTGCCTTTCTTATATGAAGTCAATCCTGTTCATGTGAATTACCAGACAATATAAGTGTAATGATTTCATAAGATTTAATATCTCTTTATTTCCCTAACCTTTTTTTTTATTTTCACTTCAGTCTCTAAATAAAACTGGTTTCTCTTACGCACTCATTTTACATTTGGTAAATTTTGTTTTTAGTTATTCATATTTTTTTAAGAAAAAAAGAGTAATTTCTTGTTCTTTTACTTATATTTGTATTTGGTTAAATATTTTTATAGTTTATAAATTTAATTAGATATAAAATAGGAATTTATATATGATTCAAATTTTTATATATTTTGATTCTTATACTTTGAAAATTGATATAATTTTTATATTTTAATTAGAAAGTGTTAAACAGTGTAATCAGTTAAAATATTAACTTGAAATATTGTTTGATACGTAAAAGAATTTAATGGAGTTTAGTTAAGAAGATTATATCTATTTATTTTTTAAATTTCAATATCAAACTATATCGAAATTTGGAACGTGAATCAATTTTAATTATATATGAAAGTGTACAAATTAAAAACATATTTAACATTTTTGAATAATTCATTTTAAATGTCAATTACAATATATGATATGGTGAATTTCAATCACTTTTAAACATAATTTTTGGTCAGTGTAAAATTATCAAATAAAATTGGTGATTGACCTTAATAATGTCATTCGGCAAATTGGGATCAAAACATTAGCATCTACAGTGGAGCCAATAACAAGGACGAACCATCATTTTCTTAAACCCTCATTGGAGATGAACAATAGTTTCCTTTAGATCTCGGCTATGGAACTTATGTTCCTACCACGACGAATAGTCTCACATCTCTTATGAGTGAAGGTCAAAGGTAATTTAAATACTTCTTCCACCCTTCAAGGCACTATCTAAACACAAAATTGTGATGGGGGTACATGCTCTAAAGTAGACAATACCTTAGATGAGGATGATTGACCCAAACGAAATCACTAGGTGGACTTGAGGTCAAAACCTTGACATCGACCATATGATTGATAACGAGGTTTTAAGATAAATTATAAGTTCCTTTTAATCACAAAACAATGTCTTGATTCTAAGTCCACCAAGCAATATCGTTAGGGTCAATCACCCATCACCTGAAGTATTATGTGTTTTAAAACCTGTGTTTCATTATGATTTTGTCTTTAAAAGATATTTGAAAAGATGAAAGGAGAACAAATTATTTA
Organism: Vigna reflexopilosa; assembly: GCA_027742785.1. Taxonomy (NCBI): domain Eukaryota; kingdom Viridiplantae; phylum Streptophyta; class Magnoliopsida; order Fabales; family Fabaceae; genus Vigna; species Vigna reflexopilosa. The sequence goes on from CM050917.1 coordinate 34,030,986, forward strand.
AACTGATTTGATTGGTAAGTAATGTAAGAACAAATACTTTAAAATTTGAAAAAGAAAAAATAAACAAGTAACCGTATAAATAAACAAGTCTCCTACATAAATCAATAATTTTAAGGATTTAGGTTAGTATTATTTTATTTATATTTGTGGTATCTATATAATGATAGTGTAAGATAAAAATGATTTTATAACGAGAGTAGATAGAAAAAAGTGGGTAGTTGAATGGCGTTCAGGTGGGGTTTTTGTTGAAAACTTAAAGTGTGGGATGAGGGTATATGAAACATAGAGTAAAAATAGAACACTATAAAAAAAGAAAAACTGTGTCTTCTTTACCAAAAACAGCACCTTATCTTTGGCAGGAAGTAATTTGTTTTTTCCCTCCTTCCTCCTTTTCCAGCTACCTAAGAAAAAAACTCAGCTCCTTTCTACTTCTAAATAGTTGCTTCTCAATAGTACAATGTAGTTAAAATATAAAGTGGAACAAGGACAAGTCTTCTTCAACTTCCTTCCTTTGAATACCAATTTCCCTCGTCAAAAGGAAACATGCAAAAAGATCAATGAAGATTACGTTACATATATTTCTTCTTCTCCAAATACAAATTGTAATACTCCTATTACATGCTGGTCATTTCTATCAGTAATTCATCCTCAACCTTTGAATTCTTATATATTTAAATCACTTCCGGAAAGGGGGTTATTTATCGTTTTAAATTTAACTTTTCTAGGTTGAAGGATTATTTGGGTTCACTTTGGGAAATTATAAATTTGAGATTAAATATATAAAAATTTAGGTTTTCGGAAAATTAAGGAATATTATTTAAATAAGGATTTAGAGTATTATTTAAATTTGAGAAATAGAATTTAGAGTCTTTTTTATTTGGGATGGTAGAAAAGTTATACAGGATGGATTATTGTAAAAATATAAGTCATAGTGTAAGGTATATTTAACATTTGTTGGGCTTTTTGGAATGGTTTTTCTATTCTCTTAACACAATTTTGAATTGTGAAATCTATGCATAATATACTTAATTGATCTTAACCGCGGAGTGGATTTGAGACAAGATTTTCGTTGAGATTTTATCCGATTAAACAAAATTTCTCTATGGCAGATAAGAAATATTTGCAGTTGACGGATTGGGTATTGAAAAATTGCTTTTTACTTGTCAAATTTTAAGAAATTTTGATTTCGCTTATTCGAGTTTAAAAGAATTAATATTTTATTATTTGTCTATAATATTTTAAGTGACTTTGAATTTTTGTTTTCAATTTGATTAAAAAAGTATGAGTACGTTTTGAATATTTTATTTAGTATATGTAATTGGATATTGGTTTAAACCCTTTAATCGTCTCTATTTTTGGGGCGCTTTCCTAATTTCATCTTCTTTTTATTAAAATTTCCAATTTGATCCTTAAAAAAGTTAATTTCAATCAAATTGACCATTTCCGTTAAAAAAAGTTAACACCGTCAAGTATTTGGACAGCATAGTGGATGAGGTGTTAACGTTTGCACAACTAGGAAGATGACGTGTCAATTTTGTTGAAAACGTGGCATAAGTTGGATGTTACGTGGTTGACTTAAAAAATATTTGATTAAAAATATATAAAAAAAATCATACTCGTTACAAGACCGTGAAATCCTACCCAGAAATCTACCCAAAAATCTTCTTCCAAGATAGACAGATAGACACAACAGATTCCAGAAATCTTCAAGCATAGATTCTTCCGATGAAACTGTTAATAATCCTTGTTCATTGAACAAAAAAATTCTAAAATTGTAAGATAAATAAAAAATAAATTTCTGGGATTCCGGTGAGCTGGACGCCATGGAACTCCTGGTGCAGCACCTCCACTTCATTGTCTTACTCACAAAAGCTTGCTTCCTTTTTTCTTAATTTTCTCAATATTTTACCCTCCCAAATTTAAACCCTCCTCTCTCAATTAGAAAACTACATGCCCTAATCTCCTTTCAGGGTCCCATTGTTCAACCTGGAAGAGACCAGAAAACAAAATCCATTTTTGGAACTTCCCCTGATCTAAAAATCTGAAGTTTCTGGTAATTTTGTCTAGTGTTTTGAGTTCTGCTTCTGGGTTTTTGTTTCCATGGGGCTGTGTCATGGAAAACCCGTTGAAACCTCACGAAGTGAAGGTGGGCACCACGTTTTTCCCGGCGAGAAAGAGGTGACAACGGCGATGGAAGGGTTGGTGAAGGAAAGTGACAGTGGTTTGGATGGGTTACCTGAAGGGTTCTTTGATGAGTTGGATGAATTTGGGTTTGGTTCAACTGAAAGCACCTCTTCATCAGAATAATCTTTGCCTTGGGGTTTCCCACAAATGAAAACACCTCTCCCCGCCTTATATTTCGGTCTTTTCTATCTCAACAGACAATTTGTTCTCTGTTTGGAAACCCAATTTTAATACAGTGATAGAAACAAGAGGAGATTCAACAAACCATGTAGAATGTTTTGCTTTTGATTATTCAAACTTTTTGGTACCAGAGGCCATTACACTATTGATTTGGCCGTAGGGGTTGGTGCATGATTTTTTCGGAACATTGTGCATAAGTTGGAATACCCTTGCCATGATTCGATGATTAAAGGAATGAAGTTTTGGAAGGAAGAAGAAGGCAAAGGGTGGCCTTTTACAAAAATTATTAACCCTAAATCCCTAATCAGATTTAACAATATATTTTAAAGTGTAATTTTTGTAAAAAGCCACGTTTCATCGTATCAATGACACGTTTCATGACTACAAAGGCCACCTGTGCAAATATTAACACCTCATCCACTATGCTGTCCAAATACTTGACGGTGTTAAATTTTTTTAACGGAAAGGGTCAATTTGATTGAAATTGACTTTTTTGAGGACCAAATTTGGTGTTTTAATAAAAGAGGATGAAATTGGGAAAACACCCCAAAAATAGAGACGATTAAAGGGTTTAAACCTTGGATATTTTGGTGAAAGTTGATTTTTTTAGACTCATCATTCATTAATAGATTTTTTTGATTGATAAATTTTATTGATGAAAATAAATTTTTCAATAAACTTAAATTTATCAATATTTTTTATTGAATAATTTTAAAATTAAATTAACAACAGACAATTTAATCGATAAGTTAAAATTTATAATATAGATGAATATTTTCGTTGATAAATTTAGTATGAAATTTATAATTTTAATTACCAACGAAGTTAATCGATAAATTAAATAGAAACATCAAGTTATATAAAAAGATTTATATATTAAAAGGAGATAAATGAGAAAAAATATAAAAGAGAAGAAAGAAGCAAATGAGGAAGAGAAAGTCGGAGCCACGGTAACAACATCTTGGATGACAAAGACAGCCATGATGCAAAGGTGTAGCGGTAGAGGTTGTGCAAAAGTTAGAGGAGAATGAAAACAAGGTGGACACTAAGAGATAAAAAAGAGGAAGAAAAATAAGAGAAGATAGAATAGGAGGAAATTAGCATTTTTTTTATTTTTTATTTTCTAAATGACTCTATTTTCTTCATATACATCTTAAACATCTAGCATATTGGTAGAATACAAAAAAAATCAATGGTAAAATTATTTTAAAAAATATAGATGGTAAATTAATTAATTAAGGATAATTGAGTGATAAAATATTTAATTAAATAAAATATTTAACAGTGCAAGGAAGAAAATATTTAAATAAGTGATTAATCAGTTCAATACTAATTTTTATCGTTGCAAGATTAAAATTTGACAGTGCATCTAAAAAACTATATAGTTATGCCAATTTTTTCAACCTTTTAATTTTTTTTTATATAAGAGCATTTACAAAATTAATAAAAACATGCTCTCCAAATGAGAGGAATAAACTTTTGCTGTTCAACTTTAGAACATATTATAAAACATCTTCCTTTGAATATGGGATATAAAAGGGTGACGTTATTAGCATGTAAATTAATAGTTTAAGATACTAAGATATATTTAGCAGTAAAAAAAGTTGAATAAAGCAAAGCAATGGGACGTGATTATAATAATATTGAGAGAAGTCATAAGATTGAAGATGTTGGTCTAAGTGTCCAACCAGTTCTGTTTGACCACAATTGGAAGAAGCTTCTTTTGCTTCAAAGTTGGACTCAAACAGTTGGAAAGAAAAAAAAAACTGTTTTGCGGTTCTCTTCTCTCCAACAGATTTGACAAATTTCTAGAAACCCCCACCAACTCACCCTATTTCCTTGCTTCTTCCTTTACCATATTTTCTCCATAAAACATTGGCCTCTAAGTGCTAATCCATTTTATCTTCTTATTTTTTATTCCTTTTGGAACAACAAAAATTTCGGATTTCATCTCCACCTTAGCGATCGATGTGCTGTCTCAAAGTCTATGTTTCGTAGATGCGGTTGTGGTCACAGGACAAAATTAGCCTAACCTGCTGCCAAACTACCCTTGCCACTTGTTTTGAACACAATCAAATACGAAACTTTGAAAACTAATGCATCATTTTTCCATTTACAAAAAACAACTCTCTCCCTTGTCACCTTAATGAGACCTACTTTAAAAACCATTTTTCTATTATAACGTTCTATATTCTTAAAATTAGATTTTCACCCTGATAAACCTCTCTTTCTCTTGTGATGCTATTAATTATGTGACAATATATGTTTGGCAAAACTGAGAAAATTTTCAAACACACTGGAAGACAAAAGGGAAGAGGTTGGCAAAATGGATAAGAAACCGATTGTAATTTGTTTATGTATGCGGTGCGCCCACACGTGCCGCCTTCCCCGCGCTAAACTCGACCATGCATGTTGACTTATATTCCGATAAAGCTAAAACAACAGTCCCAGTCACCTCAATAAATATCGACAATCTGACATAAATGGTGCCCCACATAGATTAATGCATTCCTTATCGTCTAAACTTTACAAAAAAACAAGAAAATTCTCCAATTCTAGGAAAACAAAAACTAAAAAAAACCATCAAGAGAGAAAAAGATACAGATTCAGAAGATGTTGAAATCTTTCATCCAAACATGACACAGGCATCTCGGCCACACAAGAACCAAAGAACAGAGAAGAAAAAGGAATTAACGCTAACATAAAAAGCCTAAGTAGAAACTATGCATCGTGGATATTTATAAGGTTGTAAAAAAACGTTGCGGGGATTGTTGCTTGAGCCGCAGCGTGAAGGCTTTTGAGGTTTGGATTGCAATTGAGTAATGAATGAATCAGAAGGAGGAGGGAATACGATCAGAGGACATCAACAACTGTTCCAAGTAGTCAGAACCAAGGTCTTCAAACACGACCGCATTGTCTACGCTACTCTGTTTGTTGTTTTTCTTCACACCAATTTTCCTCCGCAACGAGTGTTTCCTCTTGAGAGCGACAACAGGGGAGCACCCTTCTTCATTGCTGTCCACCGTGTAGTTCATCTCCCTGAGCGATTCTCTAACGATATCAACGGGGAAGTTCAGAATCGCGGCAGGGCCACGCATGGAAAACGCTGCTTGGTCGTAAGCCAAAGCCGCGGCTTCCGCGCTGTCGAATGTCCCAAGCCACACCCTCATCCCGTGCCGTGTGGAGTCCCTAATCTCCGCCGCAAACTTCCCCCACGGGCGCCGCCGCACTCCGCGGTAGGACTTCTCCTTTTGCACCGCCTCACTCTCCTCAGAGCCCGCTCGGTCGGCGGCGCGCTCGACTGTGGTGGCGCCGGTGATCATGCCGTAGAGGAGCATCTCCTCCGGGTCGTTCTCGTTGAAGGGGAGGTAGCCCTCCCAGGAGAAGGCCTCCGGAGAGGAAGATTCGGAAGAGAAATCGGAAGAGGGTGAATTGAAGAAGGAGGCGGAATCCATATCCATGTTCAGAAAAGAAACAAGAGTGAAGAGTGAAAAGGAGAAGTAAGGTGTTGAGTTGCTCTGTTTTTCTCGTCTCTTCTGCTCCTACCACCTCATTTTATACCCGGTTTTGCCCATGGTAAAATGGTAAAAGACGCCGCTAAAGCGAATCCGATAATCAAACACTGGGTGAAATAGGGGAGAAATGCAAAACCATGCCAAATTTATACATAATAATAGTCTCTTTAACAAGACAATTTTGTTTTTCTCTCTGTTTCACGTACCTTCAATAGCAATTCCATGTCCTTTCCTCTTAATAAATAAAACACAGGTACCATTATTATATTTTTTAAATATTACTAATAATATTATTAATGAACCACTACATCGGCCAATAAATTTCTTTAACTGATATACAGTTATATTAATCATTCATATTGGACTCTAGTGTACTTAATTAATCATTCAAATTATTTTATTGAACTGGACACATTAAAAAATTAAATTTATCTTGATGTTAATATTTAACTTGTTTTTATTATACTTCTTTTTTCTAGTTATCGATAGTTAATCTTGTTAAATATTTTTAATTTGATAATTAAACATTTTATTTTGGTTTATGAGGTATTTCAATTCAGTCGTTTGACAGAATTTTTAAGGGAAATCCTTTTGCAGGTATGTACTAATCTATATTTGGTATGTACGGAGCTATAATTTTAATTTTAAACTACGTAAAATTAAATATTATAGTTAAGCTGTATTATACAAAAATACCAAAAAGTATGTTTATGTAGTGTTGCTTTCATACGATAAAAAAAAAATTGAGTGGACCAACATGTCAAAGGACCAGGACACCTCGGTAATCTCCGGATGATGGATTCCTCGTTTATACGTATGCCACTGACAAATTAAGTAATTATAATAAATAAAGATAACCCGTTTACACTTTTGAATCTATCAAAATCCATCACTCAACTAATTAAAAAAAAAAAAGGTGGCATTTGCATGTAATAAAAGTGAATAACTTTATAAGGATAAAATTAGAAATCCTATATAAAATGAAAAAAAAAATCATGTAAAGTAATTTTAATTTTATTATGACTAATGTGTTTTTTGTAGAAGATTCGATAACTACATCAACTTATTGTTAAAAAATCGTAATTAAAATAAAATTTCATACATTTTTATAAGTAGAAACACGAGTGGTATGATTTAATAAAGATTGTTTAATAATGAAAATTGGTTTAATGTTAAGTTAAAAATAATTTAATTGATATTTATGAGCAGAACATAAAGTTTTTGCGATGCGGTCTTTATGGGAAAAAAGGAAAAAAAATGACGTAGTGGGGATGATATAGTGTTCGAAGTGGGACCCGCAGAGGGGGATTGATAAGCACACGTGGGTCAATTAAGTGGATGTGGATGGCGGCCAGGTCAGAAATGCATTCTCGTGGTCGTGGCTGACCTCATATTATGACGCCATTTTCTCTATAAATAATTTATCAAACATTTTAACAATAATTATAGAATACTATTATTGTTTTGTACGCGTATAATAGATTACGTTGAAAATATAGCCTATATATCTTAATGAGTGGGGATGAATGTAAATAATGAAATTAAATTAAAGAAAACGTTAAAATATTTAACAAAAACAGTTTAAAAAGATATGAACAATTTATTCAAATAAATGATGGAAAACATATGAAAAATAATGATATTTAAGAAAAAATCTATGATTAAAAGAAAAGATTATCAGAACAATATTTTAAACCAGTGGGGAAGAAAATCATGTAAATAAGAGAAAAGTATAAGGCACATATTTGAATAAGCCACATAAAACTATGGAATCAGATGAAAATTCGTAGAAAAAATGTAAATAGATGAAAAGGTTGATAAAAAAATGACTATTAATTTTGAATTGTAATTATTTATGATATCTCACGATTTGTAAAAAAATAAATAAAAAATACCAGCCAACAGACAATAAATATAGTGTTACGTTCCCATGTGGGACAATTGAATTTTTGGGCGCAGACATCAAATTTAATATACGTTTTTAAATTATGTAATTTTTAAATTAATGTAATATCTATTTACAATTATTTTATTGTAATGATGTTTGACAAGTTGATGGATAGATAGAATTATATGGATGAGAATTTTTAAAATATTTCATATAACAGTAGGATCCAAACTTCAATAATTTTGAGACTTTTCAAATTTTTAAAACAGACTTATGCCGGTTGATTCTCACATTAATATATTTGTCATGAATATATAACATCTTCAATAAATACATTAGATGAAATGTAAAGTATACTCCTAAAACTTAATTATAATGTATTATCTCTTGTCGCGCTATAGCTATAATTTTATACTTGACAATTTGGATTTTCATCTCTTTCAATATTATTTTTTTCAGTATTTGAAGAAATTATAATGAATTTCGTTAACCTCATTTCTGTTTTTATTTATTAAAACAGGTAATGCTTAGGATTTCTTAATTCCTTTAAGAACTTTTTGACAATGATTTCAATGCTGTTTGTTATTATTTGGGTATATAAAGTGAAAATACTTTTAAACTATAAATAACTTGTGTCTTTAAATTGTTTTTCATAGCGTATTTTAATTTGCTAATGCATAAGTTTAACTATGTAAGGTTTTATAATAGTAATTTTTAAACTTGTTTTTATTTTATACATGGCTTAATTTTATTTTGAAAAATAAATATTCACAATAACTTATATGTTATGGATAAATTTGTCAATAGATTCTATTAGGCACTAGAACGTATATTGTAGAGATCTCTCTACTTTAGAGAAAGTTTAAATGATATAAATTAAAGTGTTTACTAGTGAGAAGTCGAGCAAAAATTGATTGCACATTCAAAACACATGTCAAAATTGTTTACACTTCACATGCGTATCTATATTTAATGAATGATTAAGAGTAAGAAATGAATTGTATTTATGAAAGGTATTCAATATAATTTTTTTCATTTATAATATTATCTTTAATTTTGATAAATTACCTTTTTTTTTCTGTTGTTATTTGTGCATATGACATGTTTTAGTTGTAGTCAATATTTGAATATATATTTGTTTGAGTCTGAAAGCTAAAACTTGAAATGAGATAACAAGAGACCAATTTTATTTTATTACTTTATGATTGATTAAAAATATATGTATATACATTATGAAAATTTTCTTTTGCTATAATTCTTTTATGCAAACCTATATATATAACACTACTTTTTTTATTTAAACAGTTTCTCTAATAAACGTTATAGAACATAACGTATAATGCTGTATATAATTATTTTTATTTTGTATATACATATTTAAAAATATAATTTAAAATTTTAAAATAATTTTTTGTTATTCCAATTTTATATTTGCTGAAAATTTTAAATTATATATAAAATAAATGTTTGAGAGTCTACAATAGAATATAGTTTTGTTTAAGTGGTCTGATAAAAAAATTAACGAACAACTTTGGTGCATTATTATTTAATATAACTTATGGAATATAATAGCTTTTGGAATAATTTATAGTCTACGATGTTTCTAAAACTCTCCGTATTTTTTTAGCATTTGCACATTTTTTAAAAATGTACATTATTAAATGATGTCTATTAATTTAATTTCCCCCAAAAAATAACATATTTATTATATATACTAATTTATTCATAGATGATAATGCAAATGTTTTTTGTTTTATTTGATAATGTGAAGGGTAAAGAATTTTAAGAGTATACACATCTCTGGTCAGTTTACTTCATCATGTTGAAAAATCGTCCTAAAAGAAGACAATGACCAATATTCATGCAACTTATGTTCACAGTGCCAGTGTTTGAAATGTAAACACGCTGAAAAGAAAGAGTAAACTCTTATTTTAATTCATGAGATTAATCTCTCCTTTTATTTTTAATTACCAGTTTTTCAAAAATCCATTTAAATATCATTTTCAAATATTAAAATAAGCTTAATTAGTTTTTTAATAATTATATTTTTCATTTTCACTAAACTGTTAATTATTTTTCATATACTTTTTTATATTTAAATTTACCATAGAAAAAAAAAACATTTTTGCTGTATTTTGAATAGAAAGAGTAATGATGAACAATTTAAAAGAATTGAATATGTAGATGATGGAAATGAAATTTAGAGGAAAGAAAAATGTATTTAACCTGGTTGTTGTATTCATATAGAACATGAATGTGAGTGAAGAATGAATTTTCTTGGGGAAAATCGATATGTCATGGAAGTCACCATCTGTTTTGCACACAAAGGTTTCAATCACGGTTAGAAATGGGTGCATTGAATGGTCTAGATGCATGCCCCCTTTCAACTTGTTTCCAAGTCACCAAAACTAAGATTTTGGCCAAATGTATTGAAAATCCTAAAAAAAATTGACATTATTATTTCGATTATGACTTTTCCTTTAGGCATTATAGCACACCATTACGCATCTTTGAAATTAAAGACTTTTTCGTATTTACATGCAGCTTCTACGAAAGCCCCATTTTGGGCTTAACTAATACTATTACTGTCCTTTTCACCCATTTTTTTGCTATAAATTTTCCTTTCAATTTTAGTTTGGTATGTGGTTGAAAATAAGTGTACTTAGTCTCTTAATTAATTTTTGTCGACCTATAATTATTTGGTGGTCTCAACTATATAATCTGTTTTATTTTTAATAAATTATGTACTAATATGATGCAGAGCTAAGGATACGATAATAGATCTCCTTGCGATTAGAATTCAAATATCCCATGCATGGGGACAGGGATGCAGATCTCCTTGCGATAACAATTCAAAACGACAAATAATTATGGTTTTGACTTTTCTCTCTTTACTCACACATGCGGACAGCATTCATGGATCAAAATAGCTGACATGGTCTATGAAAATTCTACGCTTTATGTTTTCTAACAAGTTTATTAGTTTTGGTAAACTGACTTTTTATATAATAATATTATTCCTTATATATATATTTTATTTATAATATATATATGTATAGTTATTGTGATTACTAGTAAGTTTTATACATACAATATACTCTGTCTCTGCTTACAGTAACAAAAAATTATTGATTTATTTAATATGAAATCTAGTTAATTAAAAAATATATTTAAGAATTAAAAAAAAATCAAAGTTTAAAAATATTTTAATTTTCTCTTTACTTCTTTTCTATAAATTCCAATTAAATCTCTATTTATATAAAGTATTTATATACATTAATAAAAATTATAATATACCACTTGAACAAAATAAAAAAATTAAACTAATAATAATTAAATGGTGTTAAACAAAATTGACGAAAATAAAATTAAATTATTATATTATTCTAAATAAAATACTTTATTAAATTGTGGTGATAAAATTATACTTAGGATAATAAGTTAGAAAATAAAAACAATTATATAAAAGTAAACAATAAATAAAATTATAAAATAAAAATAAAAATAATCAAATGTATATCATATAGAAAAAAAAGGCATTCCTACTCATTTATATGTTTGTCCATACGTTTTAATTTTTCATTAATTAAAGAATAGCTAGAATGAGTCTCACATTTAATTTCATAGTTTATATTCATTTATTTATTTTGTTGCTTAAGTTTTTTTTTTTCTATTGAAGTGTGTTATCACCCTAATGATGGTCACTCAATTCAAAAGAGAGGATAATTAAATTAACTTATAGTATTATATATATATATATATATCGTTTCTATTCCTAATTAAAAAAACAATATTATTCAACCTTATTTCTAAATTAGTCAATACAAAAATTCTGTAAAAATGAGGTCATTCGAATAATACCTACAAAAACAAATCTATTTGTTTTCTCTATTCACCATTTGGACATATATCTTTATTATTTTTACATTTCTTATCACTGTGTTAAAATTTCAAGTAATTTAATTTTCTTAACCTATCTGCTTGTGTGTGTATAATTCAGTAATACATTGTATTTTCATTTTTTGTAAATTTTTCTTTCAACGAAAGAGTGCTATAAACTACTTTCTATGGAAAAGTTTCATGGAATATATATTTATTATTTTATTTATTGTTCTAAATAAAATACTTCAAAAGTCTCAATTTTATTAATTTTAAGAGTCTCCAATTTTATTCTTTCTCCATTTTGCTTTACATTGCATTTGTATAGTCTTAAACGGTATATAGTTTGAGGCACTTCCGAGTTTTTTTTTTTTTTCTATTTTACTCTTAAATGGATAATGGCGATTGGTTTTCAATAATATTTCATTTTATTTATTTCTATTAAAATTAATGGAGAAGAATTCCTTGTTATTTTTATTATCTTGGTAAAATGTAAGGATATTATGATTTGTCATTTTTTAAATAATAATAATAATAATTCCAATATAATTAAAAGAATAAGTGACATATGAATAAGAAATAATTAAATTCAACTCATGTTTTATATGCGAGACAGGTTTATAGGTAATAACTTGTATTTATAATATTTTGTAATGATATTAAAGGTTTGTTATATATTTTTTAGTTTCTTTTCAAATTTTTTAAAATGTTAAATTTCAATCCATAATTATATGCTGTCAACTAAATGACTATCATAAAATTAAATTTAAATTCAATCCAAATATTATCATTTCAATTTTTAATTTTAATTTTATTTTAATAATTCTTCTCACTTTCATAACTTAATATTTAACTTGAAAGGTAGAACTCTAATTGTAAATAATTTTCAAAATATTATAATCAATTTTCACATTATTATTTATTGATTTCTAATCCATCACAAATTCTTTATTACTTTCACTTGAAGTATGTTCTATTCATGCTAAAAGGTTCTTTATTTTTCAAAAGATTTTTTGTATTTCTTGTTTTTTGAAATCATGTTTATGACATTCAAACTGTGTATATGTTGATCTTATAATTATTGTTATGGTCTCTTAAGGTTATTGTTGTATAAAGATACTTGTTTCTTTGTTATTCCTTAAGAACCTTGAAACACAACCTCACTTTTGTGATTCTTTTTTCGTTTTCTTGAGTCTACTTTCACTATTTCAACCTTGAAAACTATTGTTATATTCTATCAATTTTCTTCCTTTTCACCGTTTTTTCAATCTTCCACGTTCCACATCATATTTACTTAACGATTTAAATAATATCCGGATTCTAATTGTAACATTTAATTGTTATATTCTATTCAAACTCTTCTAGAATTTTATGTTCAACTCTCCTCTCACAAAACTTCTTGTTCAATACAAAAAATATTTACAATATATTAGTGAATCTTTTATGGACTTACATGTTTTATTTTGAAAAATCATATTTTTATGCCACAGTTTTTTTTTTTTCACTTTTGACCTTTACAATTTATTCATATATCACTTCAAGAACATCAAACATGTTTTACACACTTCCAAAAGCATAAACAAAATATAAAATGTCAAAAATAAAAGATGAAGAAATAATATTTTTGGTTTTTATATCATAGTATTCATTATTATTCAGATGCAATTAAAAAAATATTCTCATTCTAATTAAAAAAAAATCCTTTTTTATAAAAATTGAGATTTATCAATTGAAACACTTTCAAAAGAAGTTTGAGAATGTCCATTTAAAATCTAAAAAAATTGAAAAACACAAAAATAAGAGAAAAGATAGAGAGAGAAATAACAACAACAAAAATAAAGTTTAATTCTTAGAGGATCTTTATTCTCTTGAAAATTCATAAAACAAATATACCTCACATGGAAAAATGTGATCACTTTAGGTATCCGGCATTTTCAAAATAATGCTAACCACACACATGTAGAAATAGTCAAATCTAATTAATTTTAAACCATAATCACTTTTCAAATTTCTAGATCTTCTTACAATTATGTTCTAAAATACCGATTGAAATTCTTTTGAACAAAGTCTAACTTTAATGAGTAATTATTTATGCGTATAGTGGAGTATAACCTTTTAACTAATACATCACAACATTCAAAGATGAAAGAAAAAAAAAATAACACTTCATAATTATTTAATATACATTATAGAGACATCAGTCGTATTATTCTAAAAGATCTTAAAAAAAAAAACTTAATACAATACATTTTATATCAAGAACATCAATATTAACATAGTATTATTTAGCTTATGCATAACATTAGGCCAATGTTAAAAACGAAACATATTATAAATACAATTATTTCAAAATTTAAAATACAATTAGTATATATTCACTTTATAATCATTTATATTCATCATATTCATAAAAACCATAAACGTTTTTATTGATGGATATTTCCTCTCTAAGTATCAAAGAATTTCATTATGGTTAGCAAATACTCTCAAATAATATATCTATAAATTCACGTTCAAAATCGATAAAATCAATTTAAAAGATTATTTTTTTATATTATATTATTTAAAAAATTGTAAATATACAATAATATTGTAATTTAAGTCATCAATACTTACATAAGTTCCAATAATTAATTACAATAAAGTAATTTAATATATAAAAGTAATACTTATTTTACTTCATTTGATTAGAGAAGTTAATTAATCAATCAAACACTTACAAAATATTGATATGACTAAATATTCTTTTAAAAAATATATATGAATAAACAATAAATTTAAAAAATGTAAAGTTTAAAAGAATAAGTACAAAATTGAAAGATTCCGCATACCAAAATAGTAAGAATTTACAGTAGTAACCGGTCTATCCTATGTTTGATCCACAAAAAACAAGCTGAAATTTGTTTTCTGACTTACATTACATAATATGGTAGACCTTGAGTAGATCCTCATAAAGAATACTTTGTTTTGTAAACTGTTTTTCTAATTATAAGATGTAAAATATAAAAGTGTGAAATTTTAATAACCTTATTTTTATTTAATTTAATTAATAAAAATAATAAATTTTATAAACTTATTTCTAAAATATGATAATAAAAAAGTAGTTATAGGTGAAGCTACCTCTATGAATGAATAGGAAAAGAAGGAAATGACGTGAGAGAAGAGAAGGAAAGAAGTTATGACCCCACGAGAACATTTGAATAGGTGGTTTTAGGCAAAGAAGATGTTACAGATTCATGGAACATAGTCCATCTCCCTTCCCTTTACCCACCAAACTCTTATCATTATCACTCTCCCGTGCCCTTCCCACCAACCTCATCACCCTTCCTTTATCTTCATCATCACGTGTCGCTTATCTGTTACAACTCTTTTCTTTGTTATGCTAAATGTGTTTCACAATTTTCCTCTACCTCTCATGTCCATCAAAATTTAAACAACATTCTTCAGTTTAACCCTGTTTCTAACCTATCTACAATCCAAGTACGATGTTTTTTTTGTCATCATAAAGTACTACATCGTAAACGTCAAACCCACAAAACTGTTCCAACTCCATCTCTCTACACACATACATACTCTTTTACAATTCTAATTAGCTCCCTTCTGGGGGATTAGTATCAGTAGACCAGTAAAGTAGTAAAAAAAAAACAGTATACGGGTCTAACTTTAAATTATAATGGTCACTTAATTTGTTTTAAAGTAATTATATGGTAAAATGCTCATGCAATAAATTACTAAATGATTTAGAGGAATATATTCAAACCAGACTTTGGAAAGAATAGCTTTACATCCTTTTTTATAAAAGATTATAAAACAAAGTCAATTTTAAGGTAAACTTTTTATTAGAAAAATATATGTATCTCATTGTTTTAGTTATTATGTTATTATTACTTTTTATATTTTTTTTTCGAGGTATCGTGTTATTAATTTAAGGTATTTATAGTTCTGTATCTTTCTCGCTTTGGAATTTTTTTTTTCTTTCTGGATTTTTATATTTCTTAAAGTATATTGTAAAGAAACTTCGAGGTAAGAGAGATTGGTTTTGCCTGAAATTTCAATTTAAATTACTAATTTTTTTATAATAACAAAATATAATAAAGTTATTATTGTTATAATTATAAAATAAAATTTAAATATTTTTTATAATTTTTGTTTTGGATAGTTTTTATTTATTTTGTAAGTAATATTTTATTATAAATAGTTATTTTAGTTTAATAAATTATTAAGTTTTAAAAAATGATAAAATTTAAAAAAATGGTTAAAAAAACGGAATTAGTAAATAGATACTTATCAAAAGAATAAAATTGGAAAAAATAGGTACATACAGAATTTGAATCTCTTTATATAATAATAATATAGATAGTATATATTATAAAATTTAATGCAAATAATGTAAATATTTATTTATTTATTTATTTTGGAAGTAATTTTTTAATTAAAAAATGTTAAATCTAAAAATCATCAAATCGAAGAAAAGAAAAGTTAAATATAAAGAAATAGTCACGTCAATAATAAAAGATAAAACTGAAAAATAAATATGGATATGAAATAGAGAAATTTTTTTAATATATAGATATAGATATATTGTTTTAGATTTTGGTAAAGAATGTTTGTAAGTAAAAATAAAATAATTAGTTGGTATTTTTATTTAAATTGGTTTATTGTAATATATTTTGTTTTAATTGACGTATTAGGATACTATTTTTATTTTTACTAAGCCGAGTCTTTTACAATCTAGATTTAAGTATAAAATAGGTTAGAATATTTTAGTTGAAAATTATTAATACAAAAACATAAATTTAGTTTTTAAATAGTAGCATGAGTCTAATTACAATGTTATTGGTACCATCTTAACTGAAAACGTAAAATTATTTTTAAATAAATATTTATTTTAACTTTGGTTAGCAAGCGTCAACATTTATTTATTTTTAATATTTATATTTATTTAAATTAATAATTACTAAATATATGTTAACTTAAAAATATTAAAAAAAATAAAATTAGCATTGATTTAATATACATTAAACTTATTTAGTTTTAATATTTTATTTATTTAAATTATTATTAACTAAATAAACGCTAAATATATGAATAAACACTACAATAAATAAGATTAGCAATCGCTTTAACATATAACCTTATTTAATTTTAATATTTTATTTATTTAATTTAGAAATGACTAAATTGACACTAAAAATATAAAAAAAAAAACTAAAATAAATAAAGTTAATGTCGGCTTACGAGATACTAACCTAATTTATTTTAAATATTTATATTTATTTAAATTAGTGTAAGTTAATATATTTATTTTTAGTATATTTTGAATATATGTACATTTTTATTAACCATAGATTAATTTTAATCTAATAGTTTAAATTTAAAGATGACAAATCTCTTAACTCATAATTTTATTCTCCAACTTTTTATATAAATATAATTATATTCATCTTCATTCACATTTATAAATCTCTTCATTCATATCTTTCATCCATACTCGTTTCTTTCCCTTTCGTTCATCTACATTAATCTCCCTTCTATACACATTCATTTATATTTTTCCTCATCACCTTGTTTATATATTTTTTTCTTTTTTCCTTCATCCATATTTTTCTCCTCATCTTCTTTCTTTATACTTATTTCTTCCTTCACCTACAGAGGGATATTGCTAGAGGTGGACAAAGAAACTTTAGATTGGGATAGTCTAGTGCGAGATTGAAGCTCGTACTCCCATCTCGTTAGGGTCAGATACAAGAATCTATAAGAAGATAAAGATTAATGAGAACTTGCTTCAGTCTTGTAAGAAGAAGATGGACATCTTGCTAGATTTTTTATGACGATGACTAATGAAGAAGTGTTGAAGACTTAAAGAATATTTTGGATCTAGGAGATACATATAAGACTTAAGAGTTTAATTGTTGAAGTCTAATAATTTGTGTATCTTATTTAAATTAGTAGGTTAAAGTTAAAATGCGGAACCTAACTAGTAGACCACTTAGGGAGAGTTTTATTTTTCATAAAAAAAATTATGTTATAATCGATTATTAATAGTAATAATCGATTATCCAAATGAAATTTAGCATTTCATAAAAGATTTTGTGATAATTAGTTACTCACTTCTGATAATTGATCATCACATCGAGAAAATGTTTTTAGAAAAGTTTATGTACTAATCGATTATCAGCGGCAGTTGCGACTTGACTTTTCAGTTTCTTGACCTAATTCAAAAGAGAAAGTTTATATATTTTGGCTAATCTTAATTTCTAAAACAACTTTTCATTTACAGGTTTAGAGCTGTGATTGTCAAAGAAACTCTCTATATTTATGAAATGAGGCTTTGTAATACCTAGTGTGGGTAGAGCGATAACTTTAATTAAGTTTGTTTTTAAGTGATTGGGTGTTGTTGTTGTTAGGAAAAATTGTTCATTTTTTTGTGTAACTCAAAGGAGGTGTTTCATTCCTTATATAATTCTCGGAAGGTTTTGTTCATCTCTAGTATTTTTAAAAGAGGTGTTTTTTAAATCTAAACTATCTTCTCTGTGATTGTAAGTTATGGTTTATTTTAGTGATTGGTTAAACCCTTTTTAGAGAGATTAACAATTGGATGTAGAATTTTTTGATCCGAATTAGTATAAAATTACTTGTTTTTATTTAAAAGGAACCAATTTTTCTTATTATTATTTAAAATGAACCAAATTTAATTGTAATGTCAATTTATAGAAAGGAAATTTTTTAAAAAGCACAATTTTATTAAAAAAACAAATTCACCTTCTTTTTGTTTTGTTCAAACGCGATTATTTCGTTGTGCAATTATAACTCAATACAATGAAGTCTTCAACAATTTCAGGAAGATCAAAGCTCTTCCCCATCCCAACACTTTGCATGAATAGTTCTCTTTAATAGAGTGGATAACTTGATTGGGAGAGGTATTTTGATAACGTCTAGCTTATGTGTTATGTGTAGCAATGATGAGGAAAGGTGTCCCCCATTTGTTCTTTACATGTAATATTGCTCAAAGTGTATGGAATCAATGCCTTAGATAGGTTGAAATTACCAGTGTTTATCATAATGTCTCATAACACAACTTAAATCAGTTTGATATTTTGGAATTCAATAGTAAATTAAAGAGTATTCGAGGCTGTATGTGGATGACATTTTTGTTGGCTCTATAGGGCCAAAGCAACAAAGTTATTTTTAGAAGTGAATTGGCAAATGATTCAAAGCTCTTTAATTTAGCACAACTTAAAACTTGGGAGTGGATAACTAGTAAATACTCAAAAGCCAACTTTACTCATTCTGAGTGGTGTCTCAACCTTATTACTTGATTCTAAACTTGTTTAATATAATTAGATGACTAACTGAACCCCTATCAAACTTAGACTATTGATTTGATGTAATTTAGTCATAATGTAATTTGAAAGATGCAAAATTCTTTCAGCACAAGAAAAGAATATTTACTTATGTAGCATTCACAGTACCAATTATGTTGAAGCAAATCCGATAATGGATTAACTGAAAAACAAATGCTAGTAATTATAGGATATGATTAGACAGTGTTATGTACCACTCGTATTCAATGAAATATTCAATTAACCTTCTTTATGTTACTGGTGCATGAATCTTTGCACAGCATCAAATTAGACTATCCCATATATAAAAAATATATACAAGCAAATGGACAAAAGTTAAAGTTGCTCGTTTGTAGACTAAAATCAAATCCTGTTTTATTTTATACACAGTTACGTCAAACAAAAATTGTTTGATGAGAAGTGGGGCATTTTGTTTTATCTATAATATGAATATTCCAAGAATTTCTTAGTGATGATTATTTTTTTTTAACGAAAATAGTGTAATTCTTGTGTCATCATTAAAATAAGAAAATTTCTAAAAATTCATATGGATTTGGATAAATTACATATTACAATGAATGGCACGATAAGGTTTGCATTCACATTATAAATGTGAGTAGAAGCATATATGTATATAATAGGACAAAAACATTGCTCAATCAATCATATATCTGGTTTGAACTATTTGAATAGTATGGCTAGGCTCATTGCATCTACGCATAGACAATTATTGGGGCTCATTTCTATACTAAGTGTGTTCACATTACTACGCAGATGCATACCTTGATGATGTGCAGAGTCTTTTACTACAAAATAACAGACCCAAAACATTTTAAACTTTTCATAACACCTTTTACATTAAGGTTTATGATCAGGTATAAGGCTCCAAGTTAACTTTACTCTAATCGAATTTTATACTAAATATATATAAATTTAATTCGATTACGTTAGGTTGGGATTACCCTTAACTATTTAGCAACTCAATGAATATATTTAATATTTTTTAATAATTATAAGATAACAAAAGTACTTATCGTACATACATATAAAAACTTATTTGATAAAGGGGGAAAATATCTAATATGACAATAATTAAAATTATTCATTAATAAATTGTAAAAATGAAAATACTTCAAAGTTTAAAATATAAACAAAATTCAAATTCAGATGAAAATTAAAGAATTAAAAACATGTCTAGTAAATTATAAAATTATTTGTTATAATAAAATTGTTAAACCAGTAGTCTTTTTATTACATATTTCTTATATAATCGGATCGGATAAGTTCAATATATTTGAATTCATACATCTGACATCCGACGCAAATATATATATATATATATAATTAAGTTGAGTGGAGTTAGATATGCGAATGTTAGGTTTTGTATAACAAGCTTACTCTTTGATACAAATTTCTCTTTTTATTAGTTACTGCTACCATTTTAATAAAGGGCCCATCAGAGTACGTGCTGGCCCAATATAAATGTGCTTTAACTGGGCTTCTCAGTTTATTCCTTTTATCCATGTCTCTTTCTTTCTACATCTCCGTTTGTCTTCCTGCAGCCCCCTAAATTAACATATTCATTTTACCCTTGTAAATTTATAATATGAGAACTTAACTTTCAGTCGTTTTCTTCAATTCAATCGCTGTCCCAAACCTTATCTGGCGGAGGTTGAGTGTAGGTAATTTGAGGTTTTAAGTAGGTACCAATTTTGTATAATTTGAAATATGTTATGGAATTCCGGAATTCCAGAATTTCGAAATATGTTTTAGATCGAAGATTTTAAAACATATTTGTACACATGTATTCCGATTGACTAATTTAAAATATATTTTTAGATTCAATAAGACAGTCTTGATTAAATATTCTGAAACATAAATATAATTTTCAGAATTATAATTAGGAATGTAATTATGTATCTAGATGTATAATTCTTCTTTTAATTCTTTTCTTTTTAATATAACTTGATAAGGGTAAAAGGGGAAGTTTAAAATTGAGGGGTTCTGGAAGAAAAGAATGGGGATGTAGGAAGAAATGGCCATATCTATTTGTTCCCTATTGCCACAAGCTGTTGGATCTATGTATAACTTTATTTTTAGTCCAATGACTTACGCCATGTGTATTCCTCTTTTGTCTTTCAAGCTTCTAGACCTATTAGCATTGGGTGTGACTTGAACCATTTTATAACACTTTTATAATTTATAAAAAAATAAATTATATCGTTATGCATGATCATTTATAAAAAGGAAATCTTATTTTATAATTTTTTTTTCTATATTTCTCTTTATCATTACATTCATCATATTTAATATTTTCACTCTTTTTTATTTTTTTTCATTTGGGTTAGAATCAAAAATTGAACAATTCTCATTTTAGACTTTGCCTTAGTAAAGAATTCTCAAACAATTCTCACATGATACTTGAAATCCACGCCTCGTATATTATTTGAACATCATCATCATCACATCTCATACATAATCACCTTGATAACTTTATTTCCATACCATATTGCATACTATCACTTATCATATAATCTCATGAATACTTATACATCATTCATAATGAATCAAAACATAACTCAAAGTTATCAAGATACAAGAATGAAAAGAATACAACAAAACTTAGACCAATCGCTTAGCGACCATGCTCGCTGGACAACCACAGAGTTCTCTCGCTCAGCGACTTAACTCGCTATACAAAAATATAAACAATGTTTCTAGACTCCAACCTTATATTTTGTGGTTGTAATTTCTATTTGTGATTATATATATATATATATATATATATATATATTCATGAATTCGTGTCTCGTTAATAAAAAGTGTTTGAATTTTAAAAAAAAATATTTGAAAATTTTGGAGAAATATAAAATATATAGATTTATACTTTTATATTGAGTTACAAACAACACACGAGTGATAAATAAAATTGGAATTTACTTTACATTTTAAATTAATACTTTTTATTATGTAAATTTTACTAAATCTTAAATAGCAGTAGCAGAATATTTGTATGTGAGGAAATAGTGCATTGCGAGAAGTCTTTTAAAATCAACGTGATATGCATCTAAACAAAACATTTAGTTTTTTGCATTAATATTAATAATTTTAATTTGAGTTTTGATCTGGATCAGGTGATTTAATTTTTTTTAGTGCGAGACACTATAAATAAGTGTTGGCATCTCATCTTCTTCAATGACTAAAAGTTGATAGATTCTGCAAGAATATTTCAACGTATTTTGAAATTTGGTCTTTCAATTTATGACCTGAACATATATTGTTCTGAACCCACTACCAACAGAAATTCTAAAATCTCATATATCTTTAATCTCAAATATATATACATATGTACAAATACATATACATCTATCTTACGAATTTCCTTGCTATCTTCTGGCCCAAATTTAATCACAACGATAGAGAAGATCCTGAATATCTGCTGAGACGAAAAGTGTTCCTTTTTGGTTCGGGTCTTAATCAAGAGTACATTTGAAAATCTGCTATCAAATTTGTATATGTTTTTCTAGTATACATTTTAAAGATTTTGACATGAAAATGTAGATCCAAAGTACATATAAAAAAAATTAGGTTTGTAAAATTGATGACATGAAAAATATTTTCTTCTCATATTTTTCAATTGAAACACATGAAGTAACAAAATTATAAATGTGTAATTTAGCTTAAAATGAAGTATTAGAATTTTGAAAAAACTATAATCTATTTAAAATATTTATAAAAGATTGAAATTCCCGGCAATTGATATTCTTTGTTCTCAGCTTTTGAGCTTGGTGAAAGAGTGAGTTTCTGGAGTCTAGTCAAAAGAACAAACACAAAAGCAAGTCCACGTGAACTCATATCTTAAATAGTCTATGAATCAAAATCACTCACTTTTCATATAAAATTCACTTACTATGTACTATAAGATATTCAGTGCGGCTTATTAATTGATACCGAATTTAGCAAAGTTATAGATATGATCATGACTTTTGGGTTAATTTAACTTCAATATTTCATTTAACCACATTGAGGAGAGTTTTACAATCGATCTAATTGGACTTCTTGTCAAAGCTTTAAATAATTTATTTCATATTGTTAAGGTTAATACTTTGATTCTAATTTTGGTTTGCTTGGTTGGAAAAAAGTGATCCTTCCAAGTATGTTATCTTTTCTTTGAAAATTGGTTATGCAATTTTAGATCCTTAAAACCTTTGAGTTATTCAGTTATTTGATGTGTTTCTTGAAGCTTTAGTGCTTTTAATTAATTAAGATACGCTATTTTTGCAAGTATTTTAGTCTTGTGGACTCAATTAGGCAATAGATTAATGAATGATTGAGATGCTAAGTTAAGATGGAAAATTTTGGAATCCTAAACTGTGACTTATTCCGAGTTGAGGAATATTATTTTATTATATAACCATCTTTAATTTAGTTTTCATCTGAGTTGGTATGGTATTGTAAGAAGTGTATTTCTAAAATTTATACAAGTAGTTGCAAATTGGACAATATTTCTAATTTCGCTTAACAGATTCAAAATTTGCTCAATCGATTTAAAAAAAAAATTAAAATTGAAATTTTCTTTTTGCCTTATTATATTTGAATAACTAGATATTAGTAGTTTTATTTTATTATAATGGAATTATGGGTATATTTTGTTTAATGTTTGAAATTATATAATTTTTTAGAATTGATTAACATTATAAATAAGTTTGATTTAAATGATATAATTGTGAGATCATAGTTTTAAAATGATATATGAACCATTTATTAAAATTTTGTATTAAGTATCGAAACATGTATATAGAGATAATGTTACTTATTGGTAAAACTTACGTATTATCAGTTTTTCGAAAATATCAATAAATATTCTTCGAGTTAATTCTTTTGTTATATAAATTCATGTATGATTTATTATTATATCCGTGACCTTTAAAATATTTAGGCGTCTTTATTTTCGTTTGATCTTCTCACTTTGGTTTTCTTCTTTTAAACTTTTCCAATTGAGTCATCAGTACTGTTAATTTGAAACAATTCAGCCTCTGCCGTTAAAAATCGTTAACGGTCGTTTAAATATTGATGATGTGGCATTATAAATGAATTTTATATTAAGATTTTTTGAATATTCGTGTAATCAGGAATTTAGAAGGGCAAAGTGGAGAATAAGAAAAACTTTATTCTTCCTCTGAAACTCTAATTCCTCTACCATTACCCAAACCCCAACCGCTGACTACCATCCACCATCTTCTTCCTCGCATGCCGTCAGCAACCTTTCTGCCTCAACCATGCGCTATCCGCTTCACCGGACCACCACCAAGCCATCGCAGCCCGCAACAATCAACACAGCCAAACCGCCACCATCTTCCTCTTATCTAAGGCCAATCACCATCAACCTAGAATCGTATCAGACAATCACCGAACAACGACGCCATTCTCCACCCTCGCACCTGCCAGAGAAAACCCAACAGCACCCAGAAACGCGATGGCAGCTCTCGCACACACCTGCAGAAAAATCTCAATCGAGATCGTCGCGCGATTGAGCAGTACCGTCGTTCTCCTTCATTCATCACCACCTACACTCAGAAAAACCAAGCGAACCAACCCTCCATGGATGACGTCTCTAATCGCAACAACGTTCTTCTCCATCCACCATTGTTGCACCTGCAATCAAAACCCACAGAAAACCCAGAGAGCGAAACATCTCTCCCACTCTCGCGCCGCAGGCAAAGGCAGAATGGAGCTTCCAAATCCCTTTACCCCCAATTGCAAAACCCTAATTCTCGCTACAGCATTGGCGGTTAGTGGATGTGAGTGTTGAATGGAGAAGCAATTAATATTATTTCACAGGAAGAAGCAAAGCCAAAAATTTACATTGAATAATTGCAGTAAAACGCAATCGAAATTGACAATTCTCTGGAAAACTTATGTTGCATAAGCAGAGTGCAGGAAACTATCATCCATGGAAACAACATACATTCGCAAATGACTAGTTTCACTGGTACTTGATGATGGGATGTTTGACTGATAAACATTTCTTTTGATCTCATCTACTGCTGTTGTGGATGGAATAGATTCTTTCCCTTTCTTATTCTCACTTTGCCCTTCTAAATTCCTGATTAGGGATGGTGGATGGTGGTCAGCAGTTGGGGTTTGGGTAATGGTAGAGGAATTAGGGTTTCAGAGGAAGAAGAAAGTTTTTCTTATTCCCACTTTGCCCTTCTAAATTCCTGATTACACGAATATTCATTAAAAAATTTTAATATAAAATTTATTTATAATGCCACGTCATCAATACTTAAACGGACGATAACATTTTTAACAACAACTTCAAATTAGCAGTTTTGAGGACTCAATTGGGAAAGTTTAAAAGAAGGAGACCAAAGTGAGAAGATCGAACGAAAATAGAGACGCCTAAATGGTTTAAACCTATCTATGATTAATGATTTATGTAAATTTATAAGATTAGTTGATTTATAATATCATTCTTTTTGTAAAGTACGGGTAAGGTATCCATGTAACTAACACAACATTGAAATTTAAGAACATTTTTTATTATTTGTAAATGTAAATATTCTATTTTAGTTTTAAAATGAAAGAAAATAAACCAAACTATTTAAAGGATATGATCAAATATGATACAGAGATGTAAGGGTTGAGTCTCACAAATAACTTAAAAATAAACCTATCTAATCTAAATATAATCATATCATCAACTCATTAATTTATTCCAATCTTAATTTCTTAAGAAATTGGACCTAAATTGATTAAAAATAATCTTAATCCGTTAGAATTATTATCAATCAATGACGTTTAAATACGTCCATTAAAATCAATCTACTTATATGATTAATTTCAACATGTGTTCGGTTTAACATTTTTTAAATATCAATCAAGATTTAATTGAACAAGTAAATAGTGATCAAACTAATATAAAACTTAAAAACAAAAATATTGATTGAAATAAACCTTTAATAAATTCAAAATCAAAGTGTTTAAATGAGTTTGAACTGGTGACATCAACTTCATAAAAAGAAAAATTAGTCATTTATGTTGACTTAGAGAGCATTTTTTGGGTGAAATGGAGATATACTTTATGGTTGTTGATAATCAGAATTCTGGAATTTTAAGGCAATAAAATTAAAAAAAAAAATTACAATGTCTGTTCAACTCTTAGCAATATGGTTAACATTTATTAAAAGTGATTGAAAGCCTCATGTTTTTATAAATTTAATCAACTTGCTCTTTATGAGTATATTTTTCACAACAAATAAAAATTAATTCAAATTTGTAGTTTTTTTATTGATAAGCATTTTTTTTGTGTACTAAAGTTACTTTATAACGCCAAAAGAAAAAAAAAATCCCAACACTCAATAAACATTTGGTTAAATCATCTCATTTATCTTTTTTTTTAGAGAAAACTCAGATAGGTTTTTTTTCTTTCTTTACGTGTTTCGATTTGATTTTTATTTTAAAAAATTTGATGCATTTAGGTTTTTTTCGTTAATATCACACTAATACCGATAAAAATGTCATGTATTAATTTATGATTTTTTTAAATATTTTTAATTACTTTTATTTTTATTTATTATATTTTTTAAATTATTTTAAAATTTTACATTTGAATTTGTAAAACTGTCATCTTTAAACTAATTCAAACATTTGTATAGAAATTATTAAATTTTACACATTTTAAAAATATATAATTAGTTAAAAGAATTGAATAAATTGATAAATTTATTTTATTTTATGAAATCTAATTGATAAATAAGTTTAGATTTTTGTTAGATGAAATTAATTTTGAATATTTTGCTATTAACATCAATTTCTATTAATGACTTTAAAACAATTTTAAATAAAATTTAATGTAAAATATAAATATTAAAAATTTAATTTTGTTAAAAATATTTAATAGAAATATCAATTTTAATAAAAATGACAAAAAAAATAAAGATTGAGACAATGATACTTTGACATGTCACATTTTTTATTTTTTAAATTAAAAAATAAAAAATAAAAATAATATTAAAAAGTTTAAAATAAAAAAATCTCAAATCGACCCATTACATTTAATACTAAAAAAAAAGACTTAATTTTATCGAATTTTTGAAATAAAAACTAAATTGAAAAACATAAGAAAGTTTGACCGATTTTTTACCAAAACGATAACAAATGAAATGAAACCTAAGAATTTCTTATGAGAAAAATATATAAGCAATTTTAACCTTCGTTTTCAGATTTGAATAAAGAACCAGACAACATCTCTTTATCCTATTATAGTTCGCAACAAAGAATAAAGACAGTCCAACACTTCCCATGACTAAAGTTCGAATAAAATCTTACTATATAAATATATTTTTTTCTTCAGATATAATATATATATATATATATATATATATATATATATATATATATATATAATCAATAAAAAAAACTGTTAGATCATGAAATATTCCTTGCAAGTGGTAGTAATGAGTTAGGTTAGTTTTGAACAAAAACATAAACAAAAATTTTGGAAAGTTTTGAACAGAAGTAGAATATAAATGAACTAAATAGTCGGATTATATTGGTTTTGACCGAGTAATTGAGATTATTTAATAAATATATATCATAACAACAATTTTATAAAATGACATTTTTAATAATGTCTATCTTATCAAATATAAAGTTTACTATGACCATTAGTGATGCAAAACATTTTTATTGGAAACCAGACTATTTTCAGTAAAATCATCACTATCACATTTCTATCTACATATTTTGAAAGTAAAATTTAAAGATTTTAAAGTAATTCCACCTGAAGCAATGTCATGTTTGCCATTTACGGAATTTAAGTGAAAGCTCCATGGGAATAATAATAATAATAATAATAATAATAATAATAATAATAATAATAATAATAATAATAATAATAATAATAATAGTAATTTTAATTTAAATATAAATGTGATTGTTATAAATAGGATAAATTAAAGATAGTTACTATTCACTCATCACATATTTATTGTATCAAAATCGCAATCAACTTGGGCTGTCAGATTATCTTTCTAAACACACAACACACTCATATCTTTTGATGGTGTATAAGCTCTTGTAAGAATACTTATATTAATTTGTGTGTCTTAGGTTTAAAATAATATTTTTATACTAAATTATGAAAAATAAAATAATAACCATTGGGTTAAAATTAGACCTGATATATGAGTCGACGTTGTTGGTTCCGTTGTTAAAGAAAAAGTAAACTTATTTGTGTAATCATCCAATATATGCTATATATTAATTGATTAAGATTGTTAAGTTAAGATCCTTTTGGCCCCTTACGAATTTGATGATCCAATAATTTAATTTTGAAAACATCATTCCACCACGTATCTCCAGGTTAGAAATCAACATCATATGTATTTTCTTTGAAGAACAGCATTCCATATTAAGTGGTCGGAGAAAACTAATTGATAATTAACAAAGTGGAAGCTATGTATAACAGAATTAACTATCCGTAAGAACGTCAATGATAGAGTGCTAAGATGAACATATTTAACTTCAGACTGGGAATAAAATCAAAGGAGTTGGCCAAGTATGTAACGTTTTTTAAGGTAAAAGAAAAGTGTAAATTATTATCAGTACTTGAGACTATTTAACTACTCATCTTATACTTTGGGAACTGTTATCTTAAATAGAATTCGAATTAACTCGGGTAATACTTCTATATGATAAGAATAAATTTAAGATTATTATAGTTAGTTAAGTTTGCATTCTTAATGTAAGGATTACAAATTACTTATTAAATTTTAGTCCTAAACAACAGCCTACTTTTTATTATGTTCCAAATATAACTGTGTTAATTAGCCGTGAAGAATACATTATATATATAGCTATTTAGATTTATATTCTTATGAGCTAAAAAAGAATTCATTTTTAGGGAGGAATAATAAAATAAAAAGGAAGGAGAACTAACTTAATTAATACGTAACCATAATTTTGTACATTTATTGTTGTTTGTTTTAGTATCAAATAATATTTATTCTGTAAAAACAAAGTATTGGATACATACATAAGAAAAATACACTTAAGAATACAAACAAGGTGATGACAAATTTAATTTTGTTCAAAAGATATTGTTTTACTCATTTCATATTTTAATGTACTTATATTTTTAGAATACATCGATAATTAATATTAAAGATATATATGCCATATTAACTACTTCTCACTTTTAAGAAATAAATGAGAACATTCTTCGGGTCTAATTATAAGAAACATAAACACATTTTCTTTTATTCTTGACCTTTTAAGCAATGACTTAGATAATTTAGTTTTATGTGTATTTTTAATAAATTGTTCTTTATAGTATTAGTATTAAAATTAACTAATTTTATTTATGAGGAAAAAATGTGTTTTTCTTAACTTTACGAGAAAAAGACAAGAGGTAGTATTTACCATTTGTTGACAGATTTTATACAAATTAAACATAACAAATTTTCGATGAATGACTTTTGTACGAGTGTTTTGTGGTCCTGTAGTAACATAAAAAAATAGAATGAATGTATTTCAGACCTTTAAAGAATATTTTGAAAAATTAACACGGGGACAAGCATGATACAGTTAGTTCTAAAATTTAATTGGAAACCTGCTTTGTGCAAAAACAGAAGAAGAAATATTGACTAACAATTATTTATACTCTTCAGATAAATTTTCTTAAATAATGCATAGATTTTCTGAAGGGAAGTTTTCCATTTTCCTTGTATGTTTATATCAGAATAAAAATCACATTTTCTTGCAAAGCGTTACATTTCGAACTATTATAACATAGATCATTACATCTCCCTTTCATAGATTATTATAACATATTTTTAACGTTGTATAATCACTCCTATTTTTCATCTGTCGCAATTCTGTAGTGCAATTCGCAGATGAAATCATACAATTATCCCGTACAGTAATGGCACATTAAGCTGAAAATAAAGGCACTACGTAATTAGTTAAAGTAGAGTTTATTCTTTTCCTCCACAAACAGAAACTTGTACAAACACAGGTAATGAAGGCTATAGTAATATTTGCTTGTTTCTAGATCTAAGGAGAGATCAGATAAAGTTGAGTTATTACTATATTGTTAATGAAGGAAAAAGAAAATAGCAGATAAATTATGGTAGAGTAGAGTAGAGAAGAGTAGAGTGGTAGTACTATTCTCCCTTCTTTTTCTTCTTGTGCTCCTCTGACTGACCAAGAAGATCCTCCAACACCTTATCATCCAAACAAGGAATCTCGAAAACAGGCCTATGATATGCACCAGAAGAAGAAGTGCTTCCACCACCATGAGAAGAGGAAGAAGACGGCGGTGCTAAATGAGGTGGATAAGGTGGTGAACCCCTTATCTGAGAATAGTACTCACTAGGAAAATTCAGAATAGCAAGATGACCTCTCAAGTTAAACGCTGCACGATCATAAGCTCTGGCAGCTTCTTCAGCGGTGTCAAATGTCCCCAACCACAGTCTCGACCCTTGCTTTGACGGATCCCTTATCTCCGCCGCGTACTTCCCCCAAGGCCGCCGCCGCACGCCACGGTACCGCACTTCTTCCTTGCCCTGCTTCCCCTTCTGGTTCTCCTCCATGTTCTTCTTCTTGGACTTAATTGTGGTGAACTTTTCTATTTTGACCTAGCTAGGTAGTTGTTAGCGTTACTGGGTGGTGAGTTTGTACGGTGAGGTTTGTGAATGCCTGAGATGCTTTATATAAATAGTGTGTGCGTGAAAAAGTGTCAAATCTGAGGAAAATAATGATTTGTTCTCTATCTCAATCTAGGAACGTACATTGACCAAGATTTGTTTGGAAATAGAAGTGTATAAATTCGATTCTTCGAGTATGTCGATGTTTTGATGGTGCAATTTTTTCTCATCAATTTGCAACTAGGCAACGTCTTATTTCATACATTTTAAGCGAGAATCATAGATTTTCTTCCACTGTGCATGTATAGTTGGATCCATTAGGAACACTGGATTTATGTTTTTATTCACAACACTTTTTTGTGAAGGTGTATCTGATTGGGGTGGAGACAACATTATGCTTCCACAGATTGACGAGACTCCACGAACTAACTATACTAAAAATAGTGTATGTACTATTGAATAGTGCCTTCTATTATTTAAATCCAAAGGGAAAAAAATTCAATTCAATACTATATCTTCAACTTTCTCCCCAACTTGCATTCAAATTCATACTGTTATCTTTGTTTACTTAGAGACTAGGCAATGCTACAGTTAAATTCATGTCTCAAACTTTTGCCTATTTTGGTATTCTTTGACCAAGTTACTAGGATAAGTTGTTTTATCATGTTTAAATTTATAATATGGGGAATCAATACGTCAGGATAATTTCGTTCTGTTAACTTATTCTATTCTTTTTTATATATATATATATATATATATATACATATATATGTATATATATATGTATATATGTATGTATATATGTATATATACATACATATATACATACATATATACATATATATGTATATATATACATATATATGTATATATATACTCTCGTTTTCCTCATTATTCCAAGTGCAAAGTTTTATTTTTTTATTCTTATGTAAATATCACTACAAAAATTCAAAGAATTATTAATAGAATTTTATTGACGAAAATAGATTCATCAATAATTTAAATTGTTAACAGAAATTTTAATTATCAACAGATATATTATCGACATATATCAATAAACTTGTCAATAACACATTGTTTTTATTGAGAAAAAAAAGTATCAATGAAATTCATGGGTAAATGAAATATATATTATCTACGAATTTTTTCATTAATATTTACAAATCTTAAAATTCGTTGATAAAATTTATCGATAATTGAAATGTTATTATCAATGTCCTTTGGTAAATCTATCGATAAAAAGAGTTGAAAAAATTTCCGCCCAAATAACCTAGTAGGAGTGTAAATGGTAGATATGAGAGTGTTGAATTGTGGCCAAGCCTTTTCATCTTCATTTCCTCTCCAAATCCAAATACCTTATTTTTGAAACCTAGAAACCTTTAGGGTCTTCTCCATGTAGACACAAGAGAGTTAAGCCTCATTCACCTTCATTTCCTCTCTACCAACAATAACCTCATGGCATCATCACCATCATTCATAGTGATTGTTGTTAAAGTGTCATCACACACTTCACCCTAATTGTCATTGTATCTCAGAACATCGCCGGTAATAGTCACGAACATTTCTCCTCTGCTAGCTAGTCACCACCACTCCAATGAGTCACCACCACGCCTCACCTTTTTTCTTCTTTTTTATGTAGTTTGAATCTAAGATGGTGATTAAAGTGACATTATGTATATGTTATGTGTAAGTGACTAGAATTTGGCTTTGGTAGTAGCGAAATTAAAAGTGGATATGAAGATGATGGAGAATAGATTGAGTTAGAGATGGATTTGGTGACTTTGATTGTTGTTGGGCATGGACATTGAAATTGGTTCAATGTGTGAAAATGAAATATTAGATAAATAAAAAATGACTTTAATTGTTATTTGAATCTTTGTTTGGACTAGTCTCGATTTCATTAGGGGAGTCACCATGCAAAAAAAACTAAAAAGTTAAAGAAAAAATAAAGAGAAAAAAGAAACAAGAGGAATCAGATCGTAATATATACCAACAAAATTTATCAACAAATTTTTCTTTCAATAATTTTTAACAATATTTATCGACATATATTTTTTTTTCGATAATTATCGATAAAATATAAATTATTATTAGTAAATATTACTGATAGTAATTTTATTGATGAATTTTAATCCATTAAAAAAATCGTTAACGATTTTTTTGTTTTTAACGGATTTTCATCATCAATAATATCTTTTCTAAGGTTTTTTTTTTACTACAATCAACATTTCTATTTTAGGCATCAATGTTTTTTTATTTAACCAGAATGTGTTCTTCTATTAATCTTAACTTGTAACAAGGGGTTGAAGGTTTTGTTTTTTCATTCACTTTGCTCTTCAGGTTTGAATGTTAAAAGGCATTGAAGTTTTGTTTTTTCTTTCAGATCTTTTTATTCTATCTTTGAAGTTCCTTTATTTCATCTTTGAAGTTCCTGTTATTGTGTTTAAAAATTTTAATTGCATTAGTTTTGATTCTTTTTTTTTTCAGTAATATTTGTGTTTCAGAAGCTTTCTCTCACTAACACTAAAAATAGACTCTACTTTCATATAAACATACCTTTGGTTCATCTTTCCTTTCTCTCATTCTCATTCTCCCTAAACACACGCACTTCCCTTTTTTCTTCTTCATTGGTTTCAGTCGTTAATTCTTTTTTTCTGTAACTATATATTTTTTGTTCTTCTTCAATCGCCATTTTTGTTTCAGGAAGTGATTTTTTTTTCCGTGTTGTCCTCTTCTTTAGTAAGGTCTTAGTTATTTTCCTTTCTTTTTAAGTTTTGTTCTGTTGGACGTTTCTTTTCTTCTTTAAAATCTTACTTATTTTGCTTTTCTTTGTAATGTTTTTTTACTGGTTTTGCAACCTTGAAGAAAGGAAATACATTTCTTCAATCATCATTATAACAGTTTCATGCGTTCAAGGTTTTTTTTTTTCTATAAATCTGTGTTATTTTCCTTTTTTTTTCTGGGTTTTGTTTTTTCTGTAAACCACTTTTGTAAACCATTTTTACATTTTTACAGTTAGAGTTGAATGATTATTTTTCATGTAAACCACTAGTTAAAGTTAGAATAGTAAAGTAAATACATGTCATAAAAGCATATCAAACTGCAATTAATTTTTCTAATAAATGCGATGATCATAAAGACAACTGGTGGCCATCCTAAAATGTGATTGATTGAAATTAGCTTAAATTAAAACGCTAAACACATAATCGATTCTGCTTAGCAAAGAACCGATACTATGAAGTAGAGACTCGATTCTATTGGGCGAGAATCAATTTTTCTTGGATGAATCGATTTCACTTGGGAGAGAATTGACTATGCTTCGACCAAAATTGATTTTGCTTTACCACTGCCACCTTTGCCTCTGTTTTCAAGTCTAGTTGCGACGGTTTAGCGAAGGAAGATCAGGTGAGATAATCAATTAAAAAATGGCTTTACCATGTATCGTGTACAGAATTTTGCTGGGTCACCATCATCCAACAAAGATGAAGAATGTTATAACTCAAAATGCCAAAAAATGGCATTTGTACAAATGAATTTACATATAAAATATGTTTACGAAAATATATTTTTAAACTTAAAAATAAATTATCCGTATTAGCTTTTGGTTATAGTCGACCCTGTGTTGTTAGTGACAAACCAATGTAAATTTACAGCTATTATTTTGGATAAATGATTAGATTGTTAAAAAAGTGAGAAATTTTCAACTTAGTTCTTGGAAAAAAAAAAATAATTTGATCCTTAAAAAGTATAATTTACTGACAATTATGATATTTAATAACAAATAATTTTAGAATTTAGTAGAACTTTTCATATATTCAGGTACTGATATATATATATATATATATATATATATATATATATATATTGTTATTTAAATAATTAAATCAATTAATATCACTTTATTATGCACCAATATGATATAGGTATCAGATACATATATTAAAAATCTTGTACAATTTTTAAAATATATATATATATATAATTTTATTTATAAAACCAAATTAAAATAATATATATTCAACATTATCAAACTAAAAAAATTAAAAAATATTATCATCATTAAAATATTATTGTTTATAGATTAGAAATTTTATAAATAAGTATAATAAATATTATTAAAATAAAGTATCATACAATATCAAGCACGAATACATAACCTTAATTGAATTATCATGCATCATTGCATCTTAAAATAAGATTTCAGTAAAGATAATTTTTAAAATGAATAAATAATAACTAAGACAATCATAGCGTGTAAAAAAGACAAGCATAGTACAATTTACATTTTAGACACGCTATAAAATAATTGCAATCATTATTATAATGTAAATAAAAAGTGCTTTTAATGGAAGAATAATTAAGTAAATATGCAAACTTAATATTCAACATTTTTATAATACATGCTTTTGTGACTTAGGCCAAACAAAAAAAAGTTACCGTCGTTTGCGATGCTAAATAATGATTATGAAAATTATAGAAATAAAAAATATGTACGTATTTATTTTGTCTAATTCATTAAGTTTAACTTGTTATTCTAGTGCCTTTTTCTTTTTTTTCATGAATTAAAATAAAGTACACAATATTGTTCTGATTTTATGTTATTCATTTATCTTAATTATTTAATTATCATATTTGCTTTCTTTTAATGTACATAGCCCACAACAATTTTTGTTTCTGTTTTCACCTATTTATTCTAACTCTTCTTTTATGTAGCCGGCGATTACAAAGGCCCATTGGTTACTTGAAATGTGATTTCTAGGCCCAACTTCTTTCAACAGTAAATTATTTCCCTAGTCCACTTTAAAATACATTTATTATGGGCCGAAGTTGTTATCAATTTTAGTTAGATAATTTTATAAATGATTATCAAAGTTATAACAGAAATTTCATAAATAACTGTAATTAAAAAATTTACAAAAATAAAACATTATTAATGAATGCTAAGTAGATTATTCTACACTATGCGAACCTTAAGGTTTTTTATGATAAAGAAGACACGTTATGAACTACTGTTTTATTATGGTTACGGAATCTTAGTTTTAAATTTAATTTATTTAATACTATGATTTATATATTAATTTATTTATCTGTGTTGTATATTTATGCATATGTATTACACACCAGTATTTAAAGTAGGAGGATACTGTAAGTATAATTATTGATCTTTGACTCTTGATACTTCATTACTTTTCACTTTTAAGTAAAATCCTAATCCTAGTAGTTTTACTTTAAATTATAAAGATTATAAATTTAAAACATTAAGAAAAAATATAATTTTTTTCTAGTTTTATAAACCACATTTTTATTAAATTTGATAGTGGTATTCTTTCTACTTATTAATATAATTATTAATACAATCACGTTTCCATCATCGATATTATTTTTCATGTTATTAATACGATTATTACTAATATTACAAATATTACTTTCATTAAACTATTGTTATAATTATAATTATAACTGTTGCTATAAAATCTATCAATAATGTTATTATCATTAAATTTAAGCAATTTTTGTTGTATTTTTACATTTTTTTATCTATTTTTATTACCGTCTTAATAAACACAGCTTTAGTATTTATTTGGTAAAAGATAAGACAGATAGAATTTGTAAGAAATAAAGTAAATGAAAATAAATAAAAATAAAGTCAAAAATAAAAATATTAAGTTATAATAAAATAGTGAAAATAGATAAGAAAAAAAGACTAAAATTATTGAGAAGTATATTTTAAGTCTAACTCAATATTACAAATCATACATGTAAAATAAGGTTTGCACATACTTCTATAATATGAATTGACCTTATCTTTAATTGGTCTGGGGCTTCTAACATACATCATTCACATCAAGGCATATACGTATTGAGTATGAGACTAGACATTAATAGACAGTCTAATAGCAAGTGAAACAATAGACCTAACAAATAACAAATTTTGCTAAGATATGTTCTGACTCATGATTCTGATACCATGGTAATAAATGTATTTTAAACCTCAAATAACCTTATAGACAAATTTATAAAATGAAGTTCGCACTCACTTATATACTAATAATAATCTTATCTCTAAATGTGAGATTTCTAACACATTCCTAAACACCTTGACATATATATCTTAATCGTTAAACTATACATTAATGGATAGTCATATAACAAGTGAAACAATACATCAAACTTAATTTGGATAAACTTTAATACCATATTAAGAAGTAAACTTTAAATCTAACTAAACCTTACAAAATCAAATTATAAAGTAAGGTTTGTATCCAAAATTAATTTTATCTCTAGTTTATATTAAACTTTCAAACCAAAAGACTAATAAATCTCACTCCTTTTGAAGTATATATCTTTTAACTTAAAGAAGAAAAATAAGACATTCCTACTCATTTATATGTTTGTCCGTACGTTTTAATTGTTCATTAATTAAAGAATAGCGAGAATCAGTCTCACATTTAATTTCATAGTTATATATATATATATATATATATATATATTCTACTAAAATATCACATGTATCTCCCATTTTAAGCATTTAAAAGCCAAATGAAAGAAATTAAAAACTTAAGAAAAGCATAAAAACATACTAAAAAGTTATTTTTAGTTTATATCTTCTATTCTTCGTTGTATGTATTGAGAGGTTATTTAATCGTGAAAAAAAAGGAGCCAGAGATTATTTTGGATAATTTAAAAAATAGAAGAACAGAATTGATAAAGAAAAAAATAAAAAGAAGAAAAAGTTCTATGAACCTTAATTTCATAGTAACTGTGTAATCTTTC
This sequence comes from Vigna reflexopilosa, assembly GCA_027742785.1. Classification (NCBI taxonomy): domain Eukaryota; kingdom Viridiplantae; phylum Streptophyta; class Magnoliopsida; order Fabales; family Fabaceae; genus Vigna; species Vigna reflexopilosa. The sequence goes on from CM050917.1 coordinate 34,068,403, forward strand.
AATTATTTTTAGCCCAGATTGAAATAGTTGATATTGTTGTTACTATTACGAGACTTGGTGGAGTTAGCATATTTTACTTTTTCCGTGACTGAGTAAAATCCGAGTGATGTCAAAAGGGAAAAAAAAATGCATGCAGAGTTTCATTCATAAAAATATGATAAAAATGCATTTGTTTTCAAATTATTAGTCACACATGTCTTAATTATAGAAACGAAAAACAAAAAATAAGATGCATTGTTAATTTGAAGAATGCAGGAGGCTCGCAATTTGAGAATATCTAGAAGAGTCGAGAACATTGAGAGGGAACCATTTATGTGTGGCACATGTTACTAACAACGTCGTTTTCGACCAAACACATTCATAAATGTGTCAAGCCATGGATGCTGTCAATAGAGACTGATTCAAGTATTTTCGTTAAAGTTACTTAACAGTTTTCAACATTTCATATAATTAATACATGAACCAATATCAAAATGAATTCAAAGTTAGTTAATACAACACCCAACGACATGTTTTCAGCATTAAAAGTAGTTTTCGCAAGATGTAAGTGAATTGTAATACATGTAACAAGTGCTTATTTATATAAATGTTTAATAATGTAACATTTTTTTAACTTATATATGAAAAGATATTAAATTGATATATGTTATCTTAAACTAAATTATTTGAATACTTTTGATGTTATGTAAGTCACTTTGTAATTTATAGTATTAAACATTACTCTATTATTGAAATCAAATACACGTGCTGCACTAATGGTCTAAATCCTGTAATTTTAATAGGATAAATCATTAAGATATAATTAATCAAATAATAAACTTCCTAACTAAACGTGATTATACTTTTTATGGTAAGAGTATGAATGATTATTGGTATAGGCAATAGAGAAAAAAAAGAAAGATGTGTTTTTTAATCATGATGGAGATTGTTGGATTGATAAAATAATGCATCTAAGAAAGTTTCTATTTACCTAATATAAGTAATGGAGTGAGTGATAATAATTATATAATAAATTCAAAGTTCATGATGTCTAGACACCCGAGTCAAAATATTTTAAATTTGTATTTCACTTTTTTTTATACTCTTGTAGTTAGTGCTCTCAAAACAGGTTAGAACACGTGAGTTAATCTAACCTACCATAGGTTTGGGCTAGGTCGAGTAGAAAAAAAAAATTGATACAGGTCAATTTTGACCCAGTCACTAAAAACTTGGCTCATTCGGGTTAAACCCGTGGTGAGCCAGATTGTCTTACCAACCCACCATATTTTTTCTAATAAGTTAGTCATTTTACAAAATATTGAAACGAAGGCTCATGTGAAATTATTTTTGTATGAAGTAATTAGGCAACATGAAAAATCCACTAATCTATATTTTGAATCACTATGAAGCTATTAAAAATTTTCTTGAGAAAATTTTATGATATTTTTGTGTGAATAAAATGTTATGTTTGATTCATCATAAATCTAATTTAAGACCCTTCCCTTTATTTAGATTTGAATTAGAAATTTTTTATTATTTTTTTAATTGAAAAAAAAAACTTATAATTAAGTGAATCAGTGAACAACCCCTTTAACCCACCAACATGTAGTAGATCGAGTCGAAAGCGAATTTTTTGACTTGGTAATAAGTGAGTTTGGTTGGATTGATTTACTAAGTGACTAACCCGTAGTGGATTAAACCGAATTGAACTAAATGATTCATTTTGTAAACATTACTTATAATAGGATGTTCTGAAATTTAGATTAAATTTTTACTTTTAAAAATGTTGTATACTTCAGATTAAAGGACATGAAATGTTATATATTATAAAATTTTTCACATTATTATTATTTGATTATCATTACACAATACTTATTCTTTTGTCGTGGAGTTTCACGTTATACTATTGAATTAATAAAGTAATTATTAGAAGTAAAAGACATTCAAATTCTTTATAACAATTTTTCCCATCATAGACCAAAAGTATTGACTTCAAAATTTATAAAAATAAAATAAAATGATCAAAATGATAACTTAATAATTTTATAGAGAATTAATAAACCAATATTTAAATCTTTGTTTACTATTGGTTTAATAGGTTCGGAGGTCCCTATTTCTGTGGGTTCGTTCCAATTGAGTCCTCCTATTTTTTAAGTGCTCAATTGGGTTCCTAATTTGATAAATTTGATTCAATAAAGCCCCTACCGTTAAATGCTGTGGACAACGTTAAATTCCTTGCAATGTGACATACTGACTGTGCATTGAATCAACACGTGGCACACTAAGAAGTCATTACATGGATTTATTTTTATTTGATTAAATTAAGAATGCCCTCTCGGAGAAACGTTATCGTCATTACCATCTCCGTCACCGCCATGGAAGGAGGTGGAGGAACGTTATCGGAGACTCACCAATCTGCGAAGAAATTTCTGCTCATCTCTGCTACGTTTTCCATTTTCATCATTTATTAATTTACCAATTATGTTGAATACAAGCAAGATTTAATATTTATATCTTTATCCATGGATGACAAAGTGGAGGGGGCTGTTTACAGAGCATGAGTGGAATAAAGCTGAGATTGTTTTTGAGTTGGACTCCCTATGCGAGGAAATGGAAAAACAACAGGGAGCCTGCTGGTATTCTTGAAATTTCTTCCCTTTTGTTACATCTCCTTAACTTTTGCCATAATTGTATCATTTGGTGGTTTCATTTCCCTCCCATGACTGAAAATACCCATTGGAAGGAACATTGGATTCCCTTGTGCTTTCTCACCACTGAGCAGGCTGACCCTCTGGCAATAATTATCCAAACCCTAATTTTGGGTGTATGCATTTTTGAAGGCACGCAACAACAACATAGCTTCATCTAGTCCAGTTTTGAGTTTTCTCTGTTTTCTTTCTCTGCACATCTTCATTTTTCTCGAAGCACACAACATAGTACAATAACTCGCATTTCCCACAACCAACGACACAACAACGTTCTGGGTGGAGCTAAAGCAGCGGTGACGAGGGTCTTCCAGCGGCAACATTGACGATCAAAAGTTTAGATTTTGATTCTTGGGTTTTGCCTAATTTCAAAAATTATGTTTCTGGGTTCAAACAAATATACCTTGAATCTCGTTACTATAAAAATCAATAATATTTTTCCTTAAAATTCATTGATTTTGGATGATACTATGTGAAAGATGTATGAAAGAATGGGATTCTAGCAGTGTTGATGAGCAGTGGGCATCGACCCTTTTGGCTTCCACAGCTATAACGTTGAAGAGCTCACCCTCCTTATAGAACTCTATGACGAGGTGAACAGCATGGACCGTCAACGCCTTCTGTTTGACAGCCTCAGCTGCAGAACTGCGCTTGCCATGGTGGTTTGAGTTGGAAAAGCTTGATTTGACGTCCTCACGGGCCACGACGGCTGAGGATCTGCAGCAATTGTAGGGGAGGGTTTGGAAGGAGATGGTGGACGAGGCCTTAGTCAACAAGTCAGACTGTGCCACGTCATTAAAAATTGCACAGTCAGTATGTCACATTGCAAGAAAGCTAACGCGGTTTACAAAATTTAACGTCAAGGACTTTATTGAGTCAAATTTATCAAATTAGGGACCCAATTGAGCACTTTCAAAATAGAAGGACCCAATTGGAACGAATCTGCAGAAATAGAAATCTTCGAATCTATTAAACCTTTATTATTTATCTCCACATGTTTTGGACTATATAATCCGATCAATTAGTCCAAATTATTTGTTGCAATATCTAATAATATTTCCTCCATTTTCATTTATATATATACACATAAAAAAAGTTAATTAATATGTATAAACGTTTACTAATTTTATTATATTTTTGGTAATATCAATTAATTTCTTTTTTTTATCCAACAAAAACCATTGTGAATGTTGGAATTCGAAAACAAGTATTTACTAAAATTATAAAACGAGAATGAAAATACTTAGTTTACGTGTGTGTCTGGATCTGTGATTTGTCAGGTGCCGTGCCTTGTTGCAACACGTGAAGTTGATGTTATTGTTATTGATTCTTATCTTTTCTTTTGTTCTTTCGGACTTAAACCAAACCAATCAATATATGACTTCATAAATTTATCCCAAATAGCTTATGCAATACGAAAATTTAGGATAGTCCCGCAAAGGCCAAAATATAATGTTCTTCTACACTTTCCTTAGATATACCCTAATTTGTTATTCTTTTTATAAAACATGTTGCTATTAGTCTATAAACTTTTAAACTAACTGTCCTAATCAAGAATATAATATAAAAACATAATATATACACATTCATTAATAATATATTTCCAAAATAATGCATAAGAACATTAAATTATTAGAAATTATTATTGCTACATATATTATTATTTATTGTTATGATTGAAAATTCAAATCTAATAGCTTAAATATCACATTAAGTAAAAATAAGAAATTTGAACGTTTTTTTTAATTCTTCTTATGAAACTCATTATATACAAAAATATATTGAATTAAGACGGTCGAAATCTGTCAAAAATGTCCAAAATCCATCGATAATGGTATTTTTTCAATGAATTACCGACAATCATAACTCCATCGGTAATAACGTTGTCGGTAATATTTATCGACGGACTATTATGACCATCGGTAATTACCGAAAGAAAAATTTGTCGATAATTACCATATAATCGTCGGTAATTATCGAAGGAAAAATCCGTCGATAATTATCGAAGGAAATATCCGTCGATAATTATCGAAGGAAATATCCGTCGGTAAATATCTCGATCTGGTTCATCTTCTTCCTCTTTCTCCTTCTTCTTTTTCCTCAGATTTCAATTTTTTTTTATCAAATTTTCTTCATTCCTAAACCAAAACAACAATCCAATTCATTCCAAAACCAAAATCAAAGACTAAACTTAGGTTCTCCAATTGTTTTAGAAACCCTAAAATTGGAAAAATTCCTAATTAGTTTTTGACATATTTTCTTCATTTTAAACAGCACAACATGTGGCCACCCATGGCAGCGGTGGTGCAGTAGCGGTGGTGCGGCAGCGGTGGTGCGGCAGCAGTGGTGCGGCAGTGGGGGTGCGGCAATGGTGGTGCGGCAACAGTGGTGCGACAGCGGTGGTGTTCTCCAATGGCGGCGGTGACACTCTCCAACAACAACAGTGGTTCTCTCCAACGGCAGGGTGGTGCTCTCCAACAGCAACAGTGGCAGTGTAGGAAGATGGTTGCACGAGAGAGAAAAATGGTTGTAGAGAAGGTGAGAAATGCTTTTGAGATGAGAGTAAAGAAAAAATGAAGAAACTCATTTGTGAGAGAGTAAAATATAGTTTTCTTCGCAGAGAAAGGGGAGAAAAATGGGTGGGAATTTTCCTGCTCTTTTTACTGACAAATTTATCGACGAAATATATCCTTCGGTAATTACCGAAGGATTTCCCGATGGATGTTGCACGTCGGTAATTATAAGATGAATTACTGACGGATTTACCGAACGATTTTGGCCGACAGTAATTATCAAAGGATTTATCGACGGATTTTGTTTGTCGGTAACTGTAAGATACATTACCGACGAATTTACTTAAGAATTTTGGCCGTTGGTAATGACTGAAGGATAATGTCCGTCGATAATTACCTTTTTTACATCCATCAGCAAAATCCGTCGGTAATGCATAATTTACCGACGAGAATAATTTCGTCAGTAAAATTCCGTCGGTAATTCCATGTATTTTTGTAATATTATATAAATAATATTATTTATTATACAACTAAAAAATTCTCACTTTTTAAACACCATTATCATTTCCAAAATAATTACAAATATAGAAATTCACTTCATAACAATTCACTTTTTCATATTAAATATACATGTGTTTTTACAAGTCTAAATATATTTTTAAAAACTTTTCAAACTTCTTTTTAGTAAAGTTTTCTAATCAAAATGTTCAAAGACATAGATGTAGCTTCAGATTGAGAAGGGTTGTGCTTCCAATTTCACGCTTTCAAACTGAGATAGATATTCTAGGTCCATATGTCTATTCAAGACCGAGAGGAGATATGGTTACAGAAGACACTGTGACGCCTAAGTTAGTCAAGTGCGTCGTCAATGTTGTAATAATGAATGTAATTATTTTACCTCGTGTATTGTGCTATTTATACCATGTTTATAAGCTCTTTTTACCTCTGTGTAGTTAATCACCTTGGTTAGTCTTTGATTAATCAATTATATTAATGATACTTTAATCTTGATGCTAATATGATGGTCAATGTAGTCAACGCTTTCCGTGGAGGTTGCCTTGACCGATATATAGTCGAATACACAAGGTAAATTAAATATGTTCATTATTACAACATTGACTATTTCTGACGCACTTGATTAACTTGAGCACTAAAGTGTCTTTTATAGGCACATCACTCTCAGTCTTGAAGAGACATGGACCTATAACATCTCAGCTTGAAGACGTTAAGTTGGAAGCACACCCCTTTTCAGTTTGAAGCTACATCCAAGTCTTGAAACATTTTGATTTAAAGAGTAATGCATATTTTCTAGAAGGACTTTGAAGGGTTTTCACAAGATGTATTCAACATTGTAAGAACAATATTAATTTAACCGATACGAACCAAAGGCAAGAGGAAGAATTTATAGTGGGTTGTAACTCAAATTATGAATTAGAAGACCAATATGTTCAACATGTGAAGCCAAAAAGGAAAGGGAAGCAACCTAAGTTTATGTAAGATTATGTTAATGATCTTAAGTGTAATAGTAAATCCGGAAGGAAATAGATTTTGCTAGATTTTGAAATGATCCTATTAGATATTCTGATATCTTATCTTTTGTATTTTCCATTTGGCTAAGTTAGTTATTTTCCCATTATGTCTTGATTTTTTTACTGAGAAAGGGAATGAAAAATAATTCCCCCATCCTTTCTCTATTTACTCTTTGTTTCTTCTGTATTAACTTTCCTTCCTTTTTAACTCAATCATTTGGTGCTTTCATTGAGAGAATGACAGGTTTGTCGTCCGTTGATGATGTTGGCACCATGGAAGCTCTTATTTGTGCTATTAGAGCCCTACCCACCAAACTTGATGCTTTGGAAAGCAAAGTTATTGAACCAAAACTCCAAATGGACAACCCATTACAATTACCCACCACTATAAACTAAACATACCTAGATTCAATGGTTAAGACCCCTTGAGTTGGATATTCAAAGTAAATCAACTTTTTTATTATCATTGTATCATAGATGAACAACAATTACGAATTGCCTCATTCTACCATGAGGGAGAAGTGTAAGATGCTAGAAAATTTACATAGTATAATAATTTAAAATTAGTATTTATGTTCCTATTTAGCTTCTACAAATGTCTTTTTTTCTTTTTACACTCATTCTCTTATAATTGTACTCTTTGCTCATTGGACCTTATAAAGGAAAAGCTCATTCTCCTCACTCACAACTCTTATATAAATCCCTTATTCCTTTACCAATTCACCGTTAAAAAACACATCATCTTCTCTCTGAAACTTCTAACATCTCTAGTGAGGTTTAAAGTGGTCATACCGCTTGAGTTATGAAGCTTAGCAAGGAAGTTTATGCAAGTAAGGGGAGAGGGGGGGAGAAGGGGGCTACATAACTTTCTTGTGTTGTTGTTTTCTTGTTTATGTCTATATTTGTATGTGTGTGGATATGATAAGTTATTCTAAATGATAGTTGTAAGGGAGACTAATTTTCATATGTTAGTTCTTTCTTATGAATAAATATGCTTATGTCTGTGTGGATATTATAATAGCATTGGTATTAAGGGGGTTTAACCTGTCCTACTTGAATGAGATTTACGTTAAATGATGTGATGTAAACCATTCATGGGTGTGAGATATATTTTGGTTAAAATTGGTGTGGGAAAGTTAAATTGTCTAGTTTCTAGTTTTTGTCCCTTTGCAGTCTCGATAAAATGATTATATCTTCTTAATCAATCGTTGCATTGATATGAAATTTTTACACGTATTTTCTAAGACAAGGATTTTCAATTTGATTGCTAAGATTTGAAATCTTTATTTTCATTATTTTAAAGGCATTAGACGTCACCTAGTCTGTGTTTATGAACTACTTCAGTAAAATGATTATATATTCTTAATTTACCATTGAATTCATCCAAAAATTTTACACATATTTCCTAAGACATGAATTTTCATTTTGGCCACTAAAATTTGAAATTGAAGGTTTGTAGTTAAAGCAGTTTACCTTCATTATTTTAAAGGCATTAGATGTCACCTAATTGATGTTTATAAACTATCTCAATAAAATTAGTATATCTTCTTAATTAACCGTTGGATTTTGTTGAAATTTTAACATGTGATTTAGGACATATAATTATTCACTTTGATTGTTGAGATTTTGGAACAAAAGTATGTAATTTTAGATATTAGTTGTACATGGTTGCTCCCATTTGAGGTTTCACTTTCTTAGTTCTTCAAATTTTAAGTAGTATTACTTTGATGTATTAATTGGTGGATAGGTACTTATTTGTACTTTTAATATAACTTTAAAATAAAAGAATGTATATTGATAATTTATGATTTATGGTAGGAGTAATTGGGCTTTTGATAAGTGAAAAAATGAGTTAACAGTTCTAAGGATTTTTAGAGATTTTTGTATTTAAGTTGAAGTATGTAAGATATATAAAATTTAGAGTAGGACTAGAGTTAAATAAATTTAATTGATTTTTGTTTTAACATGAGCATATTATTAATGATATTATACTATCTTTAAGATGGAATGTTGAGTTTTCATTAAAAAAAATGGCATTATTATACCAAATAAGTTTTGTTATGAATAAAAAGTGTTTAAGAAATTTTGATTATTATTTGAATAGGAAATAATTAATATTACTTAGTATGAATATACAATTATATGAAATCATGATAATTGATGTAGTATTGAATTGTTCTATGATATGTAGAGAGATTGATAAAAGGTTGACTTTGACCATAATATTTAATAGAAACAGTGAGAAAAGTAATTGTATCAAAGATTCATAAAAGTTACTGTTCCTACTAAATATTATGTTTAGTTACAAAGTTATCTTGTTTAGTTAAGTACTCATTAAGAGTTTGTGTTAATTCATCTTGGTGAAAAAAATATTTACGGTTGATTATTAAGAATTTTAATAGAATTTGTGATATATACCAATTAATTATTATTAATGAAATTTTTTATGTAATTTTTTTTCATATTAAGGTTTTTGCAAGTTAACTTTTTTCATATCGGATAATTTTTCTCTTTTCTAATTTGTTTTTTTTAAATTTAAATATTAATTATATAAAAAATAATTAATCTAAGTTGTACTTCCACTTATTACTTTTTTTTTATCTTTCCAACACTTATACGGAGGATTTCCCTTCAAAATAACTATTGTTTTTCATTGCCATTCTAATCATAATTATTACCAGTTTAAAAAAATGAAAATAAAAATTGAAATTTAACTTAAATTTATAATTTTACACTATTTTTTTTTTCAATCTAATTTGTTTCAGGTTGAGGTAAAATCTTTTTCTTCATAAAGTCTTCCAACTTCAAAACATACGTCAAAGTTTTTTTTCCGTTTTACGTTCGATTCAAAATGAAAATATCTACAGAATTCCGATAATTAATAAGAATTTGATTAGCATTGATTTAATTACAATCGAATTGGTAATGATTTTACTTAAGTTTAACCTAATTATCTAGTATTATCTTCACTTCAGTGAGTCTAACTGCTCGACTGATTTCTTTAGGAACATAGGCTGGAAGAAGGGGACGATTATAAGGAAATTAGAATTGTAGTTCGAAATGGAAACTTATATTTATTATAATTGATTCCAAATTGTATCAGTTCAGGCTGTATCGACCCATTTTATGGGTGAACTCTACTAATTAGGAGAAAAAAGGTTTCCCAAACTGACTGCAGAACTCAACTAAGATGATAATTGTATTTTATTTTATCTCGTTTTAATTTTTAAAATTTCTTATCTCGTTTTAAAATTGAAAACAAGTGCCGAATATCGAGGTATATGTAATGATATTATGTAAACCGCAAGGAAATTCTTAGAACTAATAGTAAATGGATTTGGCTATCTCTTTTACACGATAATGAGATTTGATTGTAATCTGATTCCTCCTGGTAAATTACTTTAACAAACAGACAAGACAGTATATCCATTTACAGGTTGACCGACTACTGAACACTTTTCCTACCTGGAGTGTAACTTTTAATAAATATAATATTATTAGATATTTCTTTTATTGGAAGTTGTTTTCTGGTAGAGGATATATATAAATTTTTTTATATTAATAGAATTTATTTGAATAATATATAAATAAAAATTAACATAATACGATTTTTTTTAAAATATTTAATAGAAAATATTTTATCACATTTTTATTGATGTTTAATTTTAAAAGAAATTGACGTATCTTGATGATAAGTTACACGATCTAATAAAATCTTATGTAAAATTACTAAAGTCTAATGTTTTATATATATGAAAAAGAAATCCTTGATTTTTCTTTTTCAGTCATAGAAGTTGTGGGGGAGCTAAACAAACCATTGTCCAAAATTATTGTATTTATTTGAATGGTGTTACTTAACAGAATTAAAATGAGTGATAAAATGAGTATTATATTTATTGAAGATTAACCCACATGCTCCTTTTTTTGGTGGTTGAATATGCAATTCACCAACTTCTTTGATTGCTCTTATATGGTGTGAAAAGATTATATAAATGGTGGTGTTTGTCTAACCATTTTGCTATTGATTATGCATCTCATTTGTGGAAACATGCATATGGGAAATTGTAAAAAAGAAAAAAATAATGCAAAATTCTGTTTTTGTTGTTTGGTTCACATTAATGAGGTTGTTTTCAAGATTAGTCAACCTTCAGTGGAAAATAACTGAAAATGTTGAATTTCAATCATGGTGCTACGTTCAAACTAAATTTAAAAATATGTTTTTTCTCATATTGAACTGTCAGATTTTCTGGAGTTTTTGTGAATGCATTATATATAGTCTATATTAGTTATATACATATCTAAGTATTCTAGCACATATGAACAATAGCTTAAGTGTTGTTCTGGTAACCAATAGCTTAGATTACTTAGTGTGACTCTTTGTCATTATGAATAAAATTTCTTATTTCTCTCTGGAAAAAAAAATCTTATGACATATTATATATATATATATATATATATATATATATATATAATGAGTATTTATTTTGTACTAATTATTTACAAGTAGATCCTGGCCTATTTTTACATACGTAATAATCAATGGTTAAATTCTCTTTTGTGCGCATAGATGTGTGAAATTAAGCATCATCGAGAAACTTGACGCGGGATGGATATACTTTATCTCCATATGATACCTCTTACTAAATATTAGACATACATGCATAATTGGCGCTACTAGAACTAGTAGCATTGTCTCCAAAAACATTATCGTTGGAATGGTAACTTCTTGACAGAGAAATTATACTATGGTGGGAAGCATTTGTGGGACATGTAATCATGTGTTTAAATTTACTAGAAGGAAGTTAATACGAACTCACAGAAATTATGAAAAGACATAGTTTGATACAGTACGTAGTATATATGGTGGTTGTTCCTTTTCAGGGGCCCCTTTTCTTTTTGTCCTCAAAGTCTAGGAGCTCCTCCAACAATTTGTCGTCTAAGTACTCGAACTCAAACACTTGTCTTCCTTGCTCACTTCTTCCTCTCGCTTCCACATTTGCATGCCTGGAGGAAGAGGATGAGGACGATGAAGCAACAGAGGAATGAGTGGCGGCATTAGTGGCACCACCAGCAGTCATAGGGTACTCCTCAGGGAAGTTCAGAATTGCGAATGGACCTCTCATGGCATAAGCAGCTCTGTCATAGGCTCTGGCTGCTTCCTCCGCCGTGTTGAAAGTTCCCAGCCACACCCTTTGGCCTTGCCTGGTGGAGTCTCGAATCTCCGCGGCGAACTTCCCCCAGGGCCGCCGGCGAACCCCCCGGTAACGGACATCTCCAGGCTCCTCCTTGGTTTTACCCCTTGATCCTTCCTCATCCATGGTTTGGTTTTTGTTCTTTTGCATGCATGGTAAGGCAGGAGGAGATTTGAGGTCTTATAAACGGTTGAAAAAATGAATACATAGTGCAGAGACTTTATTTGATTAGGCCACATGAGAATTGTTGGCACGTGACGATAAGAAGTTTCTGCTATTGAAACCAATGACCGATGTTGAAAAGTTTTGTATCCATTGTATTTGGATGGTCAAGGTGGTGGCTTTGCAAAGTTTTGAAATTCTTTTTTCATTCTCATAGCATTATCTCTTTTAAATGCCTTTTACCCATCGTTGTTCGGGAATTCATTTTACAAACAAACAAATACCACTTTGTGGCTCACAAAAATATTGAAACCAATATTGCAATAATTAAAAGTAAAGGTAACCCCACCTTCATCAATTTTATATGCAACTTGGTTGAAAAGGTCAAATGTGGCAATGTCTTTAGTACTTGTGTTGTTCAGTGCTGCAATTTTCTGAAGTCAGATTGCTTATTTATGCTTACTTAAGTAATCAATATTCTAATGATCTCAGAGCATATAATTATAATTTCGGACACAGTACCCACCACATTTTTTTTTTCTGCAGAAGGAACTAGGTTTCCTACTGTAAGATCATCTTTTTTTTCTTCTTCTAGAAAGAACCTGGTTCTAGAAAAATACTGTAGAATTATGAATTTATTAATATTAAAATTTCTTAATGCAAATGAATGTTGAAGAGCACTATAAGGATGGGGAATCTTGAGGCTGGTGTCTTCTTGGAGTAGTTGTAGGGATTGAATGGGATTCTCTACAAATGGTGCAAGAATCAGAATATGATTTACAAGTTATTGATTGAAATGAAAGAAGAGCAACAATTGAATCATGTATAAATGAAGTTAGACTCATCAGATTTTATTTTTAAATTGTTTGATTCAGGGTGCTGGGTGTGAGATCAGTAGCCGTTTCACCAAATTTAAACTGTTAATATGAGAACCTTAAAACAACTTAAAAATTATCTGGGCCATAATATGGAATATGTCCAAATCCATATAACAGAATAAAAAAGAATTAACCCTGAATTTAAAATAGTTTTTTTATTTGTTATTTAAAGGAAAAGACAAAATCTCGTACGTTGGAAAGTAGAAGTGTCTAAAGTTGGTGAATATCTTGATTAATATGATTCGGAACAAATTTACTATTCGCAGAGGTGTTCAGTGAATAAGAACAAGCCTTTTTAGAGTCTTTGAAGCATAAAAAGGAGCTAAACAAGTTCAATATATATGACGGTCACTTTTGAAAAAATAAGAATATTTTGTTGTCGATTTTAAAAATGTATATATGAATATTTATCGAGTGGACTCACATAGACTCGAATCTCACTCTTACCACAAAGCTTACAATAGGGATAGGCCCAATAAAGTGATATAATGTTGGCCACATTTTTTTGGCATGATCTACAAAATTGGGCTCGACACCATTCCTTTTGCTTTCAAACTATGGTGAATTATATGAGATATCAGGGTAACATTTGCCTTCATTTTTAATTTCAAATTTATTTTAAACTTAATAAAGTTTTTTTTAATAACTTTTAAGTTTTAAAAGTTATTTCTATATTGAAATATTGGAGTGGTATGTTCTTGGACAAAACAGAAAGAAGGTAAACTAGAAGCAAAATGTTTGTAAACCTTTTTTTTCTTAAAAGAAACTCGTTGTTTTTTTTTTCAAAATCTCTTCATTAAAAATATGTTTTTCTTTTTTCAATTTTTCTTCTTTAAAAAATATGTTTTTCTTTTTTCAATTTTTCTTCTTTAAAAAATATGTTTTCTTCAGTGAGTCTGATAAATAGCAATATATATAAAAGTACGGATATTACGTCAAATATCCAGTACTGGAGGGTATCTTGAACAAACCTCCATGACTAACATTTATGGAACTCAGAACACATTTGAGTCTACATTTAGAGCAGAAGTGATGGAAACTGTAATATCTATCACCATAAATCATATATACCAGTTCCATAGCCATGGTTGAATTCATTTTAAGGGAAGTTAAATTGTCACTGTTTGTTCTTTTTTTTTTTCCAAAATTTTGTATCAGAACTTTGATCCATTTTTCTAAAATTTTATAATTGATTAGTCTTAAAAAGTTTTTTTTTTATATATTTAACTGAAAAGTTACAAATAACTTAACATTTTTAGAAGGTTTACATTAATAATAATATATATTACTATATGTGGACAATTTATTCAATTGATAATTATATATAGCATCTTGAAGGTCTTATCGAAAATATTGGTAACAGATAGTAAAGGTGGAGATACAACGCGACTACAAATGTAATTTGAAAAAAAATAAAAATGAAAACTCTTTGTCGTTTATTTTAAGTTTATAATGTTTTGCTTACTTATTTGTTGTCATATTGTAAAATTTGTATTTTATTTTAGTTGCACTTGACAATGTTTTGTTTTACTTCAGCCATATTAAAATAGTTATCAAGATATACGTTAATTTGTAAGGGATATGATTTAATTATTGTCTTGTTTAAATTTACATAAAAATATCTATTGCGATTTCTAATTTTAGTGTTGCATTAACTATCAAATATATGTTTCATAATTATGATATATAATCTGAATAAAGTTAATAAATCATGGTAAAAATGCATATTTGTTGTAGTTCTTTCAAATTTAACTTGATTCAGTTTTTCTATTAGGCATGATTTGTGTATGTTAAATACAAGAAGTATAAAGTAGTCTAATTAAAATGCTGAATATTCGTTTTCAGGCACCAATTTAGAAATTGAAGGTCTCTATATTGTAGAAAAAGAAATAATGTTAAAAATTATAGGATTAAATTACATTAAAAACTCACTACTTTAATATTTAAAATTTAAAATTTAAATTTCTAAAAAAAAATCTCATTGAAATATACTGACATAATTTAAAATCCAAGATTTTAGATCTTAAAAAAATTGATTGTAATAATAAAATTATTTTTTTAAATATCAACAATAAAATAAAAATATTAGTTATAATATAATCAGTGTAAAATATTTTAAAAATAATGTACTAAAAAAATAAATTAAAGTATATATTATAATTCCTTCCATGTCCCAATATATAATATAATAAATTAAGATTAATTAGTATTATAAGTTGTGATGTAAAAAAAAAACGACTAGTTGGTTGAATCTTTTGATTCTTTTTTTATTATGAAAACACCATCAATAAATTAAAAAAATATTATTTTCACAGTTTTCAATCATAAGAATACCTTTCTTTAACTGAAGAAATGTTGAACATAATGACTTTGACCAAGTCAATAACCTGAGATAGGACATGAGGTAGTAATTGAGTCCAATTGATAATTGAGCCGAGATCTAGATTTTGTACTCTTAAAATCAAGATTGATTAAGAAGTTTTTTTATTTTATGAATTGATGGGAATAGATTTTAGACGAAGAAATCTATATTATTTTTGGGATAAGGTATTAAATTTTGAAGTGAAAGTTAAAATAAATTTAAGATATCCAACTCATTTTGGGATTTGACCAGATCATACATGTTGGAAGACCATAAATGATTTAAATTAGGGAAGAAGTGATTAGTTACTTAAACTTTTGTCTATACAAACTTGAGAATGTCTCATGATCGGATAATTAATTAGTCAAATGCAAAACTTTATAGTTTTTTTTTTTTACTCTGGTTTATTTGCTTTCATTTCATCATTAATATAAATTAAAATTTCTATTAAAAATTATCACTTTATTTTCTTATTCCTTTGACGTGAAAACAAAAAGTTAACTTTAAAGTGAGATAGAATTAATTAACTTATTTTATTTTACTAAATATAATTAGATGTGTAATTAAACTGATCTCCATTTAACTTTTTCTACTTTAAATGAGAGATTAATTTTAAGAATTTTCCAAAAGAAAATACAAGTGTAAGTAAAGTAATTTATGTTGACTAATAAATAAAAATAAACAATTATATGCAGAGTGAGTTAAATAAAAAAATTAAACAAAGTCATGCATGCAAAATTTTGTATTTTCTCATGTGGATTTAGAAAGGTACAGAGTGGCAGAAATCTTAATAGGAAGGGAACTATTTTCCTTGTATAGACGGTCAGAAGAACACGTGAAGACACGTGCACATTGGAAACCAAGTGAACTCAGTAATGTCTTTAACCCTAAAAATAACAAATATATATTTTTCTTCCTTTTGTTTAAACACAACTAATAATGTGAAACATAAGAACATTGCGTTCTACAATGGCGCTTTCCCCACTAAGAAACTAAATATATTCGTCTTATGGATAGCATCTTTTATATAGGAGCTTCCTACATTTTCATTTTCAACAAAAAACAATTTGGTCACCCTTTCTCATGAATATGAGTCCGAAAATATATAGAGTCCGCTGCATTGTAAATAAGAAAATGTATTCCAAAAAAAAAGAGAGTATTTATTGATGACAAGGCACACTTGTAGTTCACGTATTCTAGTATGTATTTATTTATTTTTTAGTTGTGTTGAGGAAATACAATATTATTTGAATATTTTTGTTACATTGATGTTTTCCTGATACACAATCAGTGTTGACGTTTTGATGTTTACATGAACACGTCTTTATTATTTAGTTTTTTCTTTTTGTGTATAGTTATATTTGGGGAAAACAATTTATAATTTAACACGTTTTCAGCGAACTTTAAATATTTTAAATTGACTAACCACTGATGTTCCCTCTCAAAACGAAAAAAAAAAAAAACTGACTACCAATAAATTTCATTTAAGACCTTAATTTAAAAAAACAAAAAAACTTAACTCATGTCCATCATATAATGATAAAGTAGTTACCATTTTTTTTATAATTGAGACCTTAATTTATATCTTTTAGACTTTATCTTTTTGTAACTTTTATTTTGATATAAAAGTTTTACAAGACAAACATTCTAATGAATGTTTTATTTAATTATTAAAAAAGTACATTTTTAAAATAAAAAATATTTTTATATTTTTATGATTAAAAATTTTAAATTGGATTGATAGGTTAATAATATGTTGTATTCTTGTAAGGCGAGATGGATACCATAAATCACGGGTATCCCAGTTCTTACGAATATGAAATGTTGCTAAAATGATTATCTCGAAATTAGTGTAATTTGTGTTCAATTTCTATTAGAAGTTCCAACACATGCTTTTCTGGAAGTTTATGTGTGTAGAATAAAGAAGAGAAGAAATTTGTTGGGCAGTAGAAATGAACAGCCTCCCTCCTCCACCCAAAAAGAGAAGTGACATTAAGCACAACCCAGTAGCACGGTGAAGTGACGGAAAAGAGACAATTATTGTGAAAATTTAAGGATTTTTTTAGAAAAACTTTGCGTGTATGAGCTCTTTTCCCAAGTAAACTGTCTAATAACAGCTGTTGCTTCCATGCCATATCCATGTGCCTCTTTTCCCTCACGCAAATGTTACTATTTGTATTATTTTCCCTCAACATAGTGGTCCAATATTTCACTGCAACCATGGAAACCATTAACTAGCTGCAGGTATATGCTCAACAACAGGGACACATGTGCTCCCATCATATTAAATGACCAAAAGTATTTCATCCCAATAATATAACCTGAGTCAACAAGCTTCGAGACCAAGCTTGACTTTCAGTTACAATTTTAAATGTGAAAACGAAATATGCAAACAAAGAAAGTTAGATCATATATGTTACATTCAACCTAGAAATTCACAATAGTATCTGAAGTCACCATTACACAAGGGTTCTTGCTGTCTGCAACTTCTCAGTGAAGGAATTATATATTATTCAGTATTGGAAGAGAAGAACTCTCCTCAATATGAACGCAGATGATCAGGAAAGGACAAAGGAAGATTTTTGATAAGTTTGGAGAGAGAGGATGAGATTTTTGAAACTATGGGTTAATGAAAATTTGAGGAAAAGTGGTGGGGGAAGTTTCTTCTGGCAGACGCCACAAGGCGCATAGGCGTAAAATCTTTGACTAATGTGTGAAACACTTTTTGAAAGTGGGAAAGCAAAAGGGAAACCTTGTCTGTTTTTTTTCTTTCATTTGCTCAATGTCTTTCCACTGCTTGTGAAGAAGCCAAATGTGAATATGTGTCGGTTCTGAAACCTTTGATATATCCAACACAACAACACTGCACATATATTTGACTTTGCCATAAGCCACTGCATCAGGAATTCAGGACCCACCTAAAATTTTTCCCTAACGTTAGACCACTGCCACACTTCCTCTGCCCTAAGCTTTTCAAATAAGATAGGCGGACAGTCAACATCTTCCCTCAACGGTCAGCCCTTTGATTAAGGACTCATATGGTGGGCTGCATGTGGGGTGCCTGTCTCACACCTTTTCTTATCATTCATTATGATTTAATTTGTTGAAAAAAAAATTACCCCTTTTTTCTTCATTAACCTTGTTTATGTCTGGTTTGCTTACTAAGAAAAAGAAAAAATAATTAACTTTTATTTCCTATCTAATTACCAAACAAAACCAGTAAGCAGATTTTCTTTCTTTTGTACCTTACTCAGTTGAACTCCACCGATGTGGGTGTGTTAATGATCATTTTGTCCTTTTGGATTAATAACTTGTGAATGATTGATTGAATGTAAAGAACAATTATCACTAACGTTCTGATAAAAAATTTCTGTTCCAAGGTTTCTTTTCTCCTGTAGGGACAACCACTTTTTTAAAAAGAATGGCCAGGAAATTCTGAAGTTGATTTTCAGCCCAACACATTAATTACCATGAAACTGTGCAACATACAATATGTGCATATTTAAGTATGTAGTGCACCTATTCGTACTACTGATACATAATATATATATATATATATATATATATATATATATATTCATATTCTCTTGTTATCCATATCAATTCAAATTTCTTCTAAAAGGATTATATGTGTGCAGTATTTCTAGGTAATTATGATCTATCTGCATCAAGGTAGAACACATAATTTTGAAAGTCTATTCAGTGTGTGTATTATTGATGTTTGAGAATATTAGAAAAAAAAAATGTCTATAAAAAGGAACGAGAAAAAAAAGTACTGTTTTTTATTCCATGACAAATTAGTGGTCTCTTTTAAGGACTCAATAACAAGTTTTTTTGGTAGGCTCCTTCATTGATTATGATGAAAATAGAGTACAACTATTGCTTGTACATATACAAATCTGAAATATCTAAACTATTCAATCATTTATGATAGGATGCTTATGGCATTAAACACATGGTGCTATCACTGTTCATGACCGTCATACACTGTTTAAGGTCTCTAATTTTTAAATTGGATCATACGCTGCTGTAAGGTAAAATATAATAGGAGCAATGTCCAAGACACTTGAACAATTTTCTAGCCTAACTCTCTGGGAACCTCTGAGAAATTCACCAACTCCGTAGTCTGAGCTAAGACTCCACCCTCCAACCTTAATAAAGAAAACAGGTTTTTGTCAACATTTTCATTGAATTTCATGACCTTAATGTATTGTCCACCTCACCCCCACCACACCACCCTCATTTAAACACCATCTAGCTTTGCTATCTTCTCCCTTCTCCATACTCCTCCAGTTTTCATTGGTTTAATAGTCTTGAATCTTTCAATTCTCTCCTCAGCCATCTTTTTTCAAAACTAGTTTTTTCTCCCTATTTGATGACAACTTAACAGCCAAGTACTTCACTCGTTAACTCTGTTCACTCCCATATTCTACTTGATAACAATCATAGCTTACCTCAAGTAGTACACAGTACACAAGCTTTAGATTTCAAACAGCTGATATTTATTTTCAACCTAAACTCTTACATTGGGGAGTCATTCTATTCATGTCTTTTGCTTATGTTCAAGATCTGAGAGAACCAATTGGTCTGCATTTTTGTCTTTGACATCTGGGATGGATCTTGCAAGCAGAAGATACTTGATTTATGTCTCACAACATGTGTCACAATCAGAAGCACTTTCTCCGGTCACAAGTCCAGGGGGTTCGTTCTTTCATCCTCATCAGCATTCTTCTAGCACCAGTTTTCCCATAATTGCAATTGCCATAATAGGAATAATGGCCACGGCTTTCTTGCTTGTGAGCTACTACATCTTTGTGATCAAATGCTGCCTCAATTGGCACAGAATTGATATTCTAAGACGTTTTTCTCCATCTAGAAGGCGTGAAGATCCATCACCAATGTACTCACCAGGCACAGAAGCTCGTGGACTGGATGAGGCAATGATCCGGTTAATCCCTGTGATTCAATACAAGACACAAGGGGATGATAGAGAATCTGGAGAATGTGCTGTTTGCTTGAATGAGTTTCAAGAAGATGAGAAACTCAGGATTATACCAAATTGCAGTCATGTGTTTCACATTGATTGCATAGATGTTTGGCTTCAGAGCAATGCCAATTGCCCTCTCTGTAGAACAAGCATTTCCTTGACAAGCAGATTCCACGTGGAGCAGCTTCTTGCACTAAGGTCTTCTTCCCCTCCGGATCAAACTCCACCTAGGGAAAACCACATAGGAGGAGATGAAGATTTTGTTGTAATTGAATTGGGTAATATCCATGACAGAAGCCAAAATTTGCGAGAGAGAGGAAATGGTTTGGAGTTACCATCACCAACATCTCTTATTAGTTCTTGTACGCCAAGGAAATTGGAACAAGGAAATGTGCAGAAGAAAGCAATGAAACTGCATAAAGTGACGAGCATGGGAGATGAGTGTATTGATATTAGAGCAAAAGATAACCAGTTCTCAGTGCAACCAATCAGAAGGTCTTTCTCCATGGACTCATCAGGGGATAGACAGTTCTATTTAGCAGTTCAAGAAGCTCTGAGGCTGCAGAACAGGCAAGTCAATGAAGTCAGCAACACCGAAGGCTGCAGTGGTAGTGCTAGCAATAGAGTCAAGAGATCATTCTTTTCCTTCGGACATGGAAGTAGATCCAGGAGTTCTGTGCAACCTGTTTCTTTGGAACCCTGAAATTTCTCTTTTCCCCTCCCTCTTTCCATTATGTTTGCAACTTGCAAGTTTCTTAGGTCTTTACTTTTTTTTTTTTTTTTTGTGAGATAGAGATGTTACCATGTTAGATGATGAACAGGTCATAGGATTGTATGACACACAAATATTCAATTGCATTTAATTTTAACTTGAAACCATTATTGCTGTATTTGTATGTTTCTGAGTGTATAAAATGGCTTCGTGTTGTGGTTCTGTCTGGTTGCTTCAAATGACAAGGAGAATGATAATGAGCATCATTGCAGAAATCATCACAGAATAGCTTTCTAGAGAAATATACTTTTCCACTTTGGATCGATTAAGTGCACGTTTGTGCTTAGTTGCGTTTAGGTAACTGGACATCAATTCTTCAAAAACAACAAAGTAAACCTAATTGAAATACAAAAATCAAATTGAAACACAAACATGGCATAAGAAAAAGAGAAATAAGGAAATATGGGTTTGAAGTAAAAGTAATGGTAGAAAAAGAAGTAAAACAGATACCAATATGGAGAATCCAAGGTTGAATATGAAGTAGATAGGTGAAGGAAGGTGTCCCAAGGTTTATTTTAATAGAAGGGGGAGGGTGAGAGTCCTTTTTCCATTGATAAATAATATTCAGCCACCAAAATTATATTTTTGTACACAGTGTGTGTTGTAATGCTGGTGGATGGAAAGATAAGTTTGGTCATATTTGGTTGGTTTGGTGATGGTTTTTGTTCCACAGTTTCATCTGTTTCCAGCTTGTAAGAATCAATCATTAATTTGCGGTTGAAATATTATATTAAGTAATGAAGGAACATCCAAATTTATTGGTGGTAGTAGTTCATCAATCATCGTTGTAGTTATGATTTTGCCCTACCAAATATTTGTCTGCACATAGTAATTTCTGAAGGTTGATGAGAGGGAAAAATTTAAACATTGATACGAAGTTTTACCTCTTGTTTTACTTTATGTCCAAAGCATCCTCTGCTATGTTTTTCTGATAATAGAGTCCCCCAAAATCGTGGTCTGTTTGAAGGCCATGTGCACGTAAGCATGGGCAGAGCTACACGATCTGCTGCACATTTCAGGAACCCGTGAGATGCTACATCTTTGTCAAAAAGGGAAGGGAGAAAAAACAACCAAAAGTTTAAAGAAGGTAATCCCCAAAAAGAGAAAAAAATAATCTTCTATGTCATGGGGCCTCACTGTCTTGTGTTTTTTAAATCAACTCAACGTTTTTTCTTCTGTGTGTGAATTTATTTTAAAAAAATGTTCTTCGAATAAGACCACACAGTGGGTGCAAGATTTGATATCATTTTCTCTCTATTCCACCTGCCTTTTCTTTTTCTCTGTCAGAAATTTCACTTGTTTTTTCAGTGTATAAGAATATTCTACCAAAAACAAGAATGCATACGAAAAATAATTCTTAGAATCGCCTATACACGCTTCCTAAAACTTTCTTTAAGTAATTTCGACACGTTCCTAAAATAACCTTTTTTGGTGTGACAACGGCAGGTATGGAAAGACTCTCATACTGTCATGCAAAATAAAATAGATTAAATATTATTTTAGTCTATGAATTTTAATATAAAATTAAAAGTTATTTTTTATGAATTTCTTTTATAATTTTATCTTTAAATTTTAAAAAAATAAATTGATATAATCTTTCTAATTTAATTATATTAATTTTTTAACTTGTTAATAAATATTTTAGGTTGGGATTTGAATAAATATTTTCACACACTTTAGTTAAAATGTCAATTTCAAATGTCATTTAACATTACTTAAATAGAAGTTAATATATTTAAGTTAAGAAAATTACACCGGTTTATTTTTAAGACAGAAAATTAAAATACATTAAAATTTCAAACAAAAATAAATTTTAATTTTATATTTAAGTTCAAGATCTGAAAAAAGAAATTAATCTTGACAAAATAATAAAAACAAGTAAGTTAACAGTAAGGTTAAAAATAAAAAGGTATGATCTAAATAAAACATGAAATAAACAAGGAAAGAGATAAAATAATGAAAGTAAATAAAAAATTGAATAAGAAAATAATGACGAAACTTAATTACTTTTTAATTCTACTTTTCTTGTTTTTTTTAGTTAAACATATCAAAATATATTCTTTTTCTCTAATAATTTTCTCTCTTCCCATAAAATGTGAGCTAGTTTAAAATATGTTCAAGTATTTAATACATGTTAATTAATCTGAAACAACTTTATAACCATTAACCACGCGTATTCGGCGGGTACAGGTAAAAAGAAATCGATGAAATCTGTTAAATATTAGTATGACCGAAATTAGTAATAATTATCGTATAATAAAAGTCGGCTATTTCATAATCATTTTTCGACAAATGATGATAAGAAAGAGCTGTTTTTTTAAGATAATAGGGCTTAGGTGGCTGAATTTTGAATCAAACTTGTTGCTTGGATTCTGAATTTATCGGACAGTATATCTTCAGATGCAGGAAGAAACATCCTTTCGTAATTTGGTTATTTTCTTTTCTTGTTCACATTTATTCAGGTCAGGGATTGGGCTTCATAGGCCTTTCTTTTTAATTGTATTCACACGTCAGTTTCTTCCTACACCTCCATATCATTCTTCTGCACCTATTTTAAAGAAACTTTCCATTTTATCCTTATTGAATGATATTCCAAAAGTAAAAACTGAATTTTGGATTATGTAATTCATAATTTTCTTTTCTTAAATTAGTTTCTAAATTATATAATCCAAAAATAAAAATTGTTAAAAAAAATAAGTTTTTGGATAGTTAATTCGAAAGTTATTTTTTTCTATAAATTATATTATTTAGAAGTTAGTTTTAGCTTTAGATTGTACAGTGTCTAACAGTTTTTATTTTTTAAAAAAACTGACTTTGTTTGAAATTTAAAAATGATCTCCAGATTCTATAATCCAAAAAAGATAAAAATAGATTTTTTTTTTTAATTTTAGGGGTATAGGGAGAAATACATGGAGGTGTTGAAAGAAACTGCCCATCCACACCCTTTTGTGTCTTTGGAATGATTACAAATGGAATTTTTTCTTCTTGCACCTCTTTTTTTTTTTATAAAATTTATAAACGTCTTCCCTCGTTAAAATTATGATAAAAACTAAAAATTATCTATGCACCTTAATTTTTTTAATGTATTATTTGAAAAGTATTTTCAAATTTGAAAATTCACATCGAATGCATTCAAAAATTTTCTAAAAATTATTTTTGAATCCGAAAATTCTTATCTGATCGTATAATTCAGAATATAAATAAAAGTATATACATTACAAAATACGTTTCTAAATTTAGAAATTCGTTTCAAAATATACATTTTGGAATGATTAAAAAATATATATTCTGGATTCATTTCAGAGCATTTTAAAAAATTACATTCTAAAAAGATAATCCCAATGCATCTCACGCACCCACCAAACTCTGCCCAAACCTCTCTTCTTCTTCCCAGAAATTTCTCCTTTAATCCTCATTCCTTCGTCGTGGTTATTAAAAGATAAGGATTGTTAGGTAATATTTAAATATCATCTATATATCATTATTATCATTATGTGATTGATTAAAATTATTGTTTATAATTATTATTATTAATTATAAAATAATTTTAGATCAATCTATTTAAATATTATAAAAAATATGTTGTCTAACGGGGATAGAGACGGAGAGCCAGGTCATGTTTGTCGTGTTGAGTGAGATAAGCGCTAAGCTAAAACCTTGGATAAGATCAATTGCAGCGCCACCAACTTCTTCTACACGTCTATCCTTTCTTCCATTTTCCTTCTTTTTCCACCCAAACATATTACAATATTCTAAATGTATAGTAATTCATCATCATCAATTATTATAACTTTAATCAATCTCTTTTAATTTTAAATTTTAACATACCATAGTTATTCCATTCTCATGACTCAATAGTCTTTTTGGATAAAACATTAAGTTCAATTAAAGATTGATGTTTATGTTATAAGACAAAATACTTTTTTTTTTTAATTTTATAAATTGAAAAATGTTTTTTTCTTTTATTCTAGTAACTTCAAATTACATTCTAAATAAATATGTTCTATTTTACATATTTAGATTACCTACTAATTCTATTATGATAATATACCAGTTATCCTAAGAGAGAATAATCTACATACTACTTTTTTTTTATTATTATAACTGAGTTAGAAAAGCTATAATAACAATAACAAGTGTACTTTTTTTTTTACTGTAAAATTAGGCAAAACCCTACTTTTACTTTGAAAAGTAACTTCTAAAACAGCAGCTTTAACCGTGTTGGTGTTCATCTCTGATTAAACTGTGTTGTTTTTTTAGTTTGCAGTTGGTTCAGCAAACAGAGCACATGCACTCTCCTTCTTCCATACATCATTTCCATTTCCATACCTAAACACACACCCCTCCTTCAACCCATCACAATGAAGATAATGGTAGCCGTCAAGCGAGTGGTCGATTACGCCGTCAAAATCAGGGTCAAGCCCGACAAGGTAAGAAACTCACTCACAAACTCACCTTTTTTTTTTCTCTCCGCTCCCAATTTGGCTCAACACGACGCCGCTTTGCAGACGGGGGTGGTGACCCAGAACGTGAAAATGTCGATGAACCCCTTCTGCGAGATCGCCCTGGAGGAGGCCCTTCGCATCAGAGAGTCTGGCTTGGCCTCCGAAGTTGTCGCCGTCAGCATCGGACCCTCTCAATGCGTAGATACTCTCCGAACTGGTCTTGCCATGGGAGCCAATAGAGGCATCCACGTCGAGTCCACTGCTTCCCTGTTCCCTCTTTCGGTTGCCAAAATCTTCAGAAAGCTCGTGGAGATTGAGAAACCCGATCTTCTCATCCTTGGCAAGCAGGTATTACTACAACTGTTATCCTTTCTTGTATTTGTGGAAATTCAGGTTTTTGCTTGTGCGGGTGTTCTGGGGATAGTAGAAATTGGTGCTTCAACTTGTGTTGTTCTCTATAAAGTGTTCTTGCTTTTTTTTTACAGGCTATTGATGATGATTGCAATCAGACAGGGCAGATGGTAGCAGGACTCCTCAACTGGCCTCAAGGGACTTTTGCTTCAAAGGTTAGCGTTGTCCATTTCATCATTTGCATAATTACTAAACAATGTCTTTATGACTATCTATGATGTGCTTAAGTTACATGTCATCTTGATGCACTGTATTCAGATTATTTTACTGTTTCTCTCCTCCATTCTTCCCAATTTGGTCAAAGCTAAATGCTTTTCTTTGAACACCAAATGGGATCCTTCAAATGCAGTAACGTTGATTGGGTTTTCTCAATTTTTTTCCTACTATTTATCACTGCCCTGTCCATCTAGAATAGGATTATTGATATCTTTGTGAAGTCATTAGGCGTTAGTATAGGACTTCCTCTGTTCATTTTATTTTAGGATGGGTATATACATGACATGTTAAATTGGGTATGTGTATATGGCAAACCAACCACTAATAGCATGCTTGGTTCTGTCCCCACCCCAGATAGTAGTGGTTTGTGGGAAAGCTCGAACTCCTTAGAACGAAGAACTTAGTAGTAGCTTTTCCACAAACCATGGTTTGGGGATTTTCAACGCTTAAATCTAAGATGTTATCATGGAAAAAAAAAATAGACAGGGAACTGAAGCTCTTATGGTTCTTAGTAGGTGTATGTGTTTTAATGTTTTCTACCGAAGGGTATTAATAGTAATGCCTCAGCCACACAGGTATCATAGATGGTTTTAAGAATCACGCTCTTTTGTCAAACTCGGTTACGAGAGTCTTCTACTGAATCTGAAATCTGTTTCTTGTCACCTCTTCAATATTCTTGAACATTGACTGAACTTATCCCAGATTCCTTGTAAGATCAGACCTCGTGCTATCCTTTCACCTCAATTTTCTATCAAAAGTAGTTTAGAATTTGGTCATTGTTGTTTCTTGTGTAAAACTGTCTTGTAACAAAAATTATTGATTAAGTTACTTAGCCACTGCTTTCACAAAAATTCTCTCTATTTGCCACTTGATTTTCTTGGAAGGATACCTGGTCATCTGCTTGGTTTGAATTAGAGTAATCAAGTTTTGATGTGGTAGAATTTCTTAATTTTTAGTTATGTAGGCACATAAAACAGATTTGTAGCAGATGCTCAAGAAAATTTGCAGTTCAGTGTTCCTGTTTTGATAATATTTTCTAGGCTAAAATATGAAATGTTCTTTCTTCTGATCAAATATTTTATAACTAACTGCTGCTTTCCAGTAGGTTGTCCTTGATAAAGAGAAACGGGTTGCCACAGTGGACAGAGAGGTTGATGAGGGTATAGAAACTGTGCGTCTGAACTTACCAGCAGTAATAACGTAAGTGTCATATTCTTTTATCCACCCAATCTATATTTCTAAGAAGCCTTGTCTTTTTAAACTTGCTCTCATCTGGGTTTATCTTTATCACTTGGTGGTGACCTAAGACCCATTTATTTTCTATTTTCTTTTCATTTCTTTCGTAACTAAATTTCAATTAACCAATTGGATCATGAAGCAACGTACAATCTTTTATAAATTAATTTCTCCCTAAATTGGTAAGAAAAGCTTTCTCTTTGACTAATGTTGCTGGTTTGTTTGCATGTGATTGAAAAGAAGGAATATCATGTTAAATGTAAGATTGTAGTTTTCGTTTTATTTTCTGTATTGTTTAGCATGGTAGAATTTGTTTTTAATGCTATGTTTTCTCCTTTTCTATTTTTGGTTTTTTAGTTGATACTGAAGGAGATAACATTTTTGAGACTGAGTGTAAAGCTTGAGTAAAAGTGCACTCAATCTTGGAAATTTATATACATGAATGATTAAAAACCTAATAAATACAAAAAAAAAGTTGTTACATGAGAAAAATAATTAGAAGCATGAAATATTGCACCCTTTACCAAATTTATGAATTCGAACATGAATTGTTTCTTTTTAAACATAGCAAACTCACTGTGTGTGTCATCTTCAAATTTTGATCTATTCATAACTATTCTTGAAATTTCTCTGGGATGCGCATCCCTCTGATGCAACTATATCAAGTTTCTTGATTGTTCTTACAAGATTATCTCTTATCAAGCAACCATGGTGAGAGTATAAGGATGTCTGGAAAGTTTTCTGAATTTTCAGGCTGGTATCTGCTCCTTGCACCCTCTGAAGAAACAGCAATAAATTGAACTCGAAAAGCACAATAATATTATTCATTTTAGCAACTTACTGTATATGCATTACTATAATACAATAGAAACGCTGTCAGAAATGCCTCATTTGAGATTCAAATACTTAAGAGGAATATCGTGAGGATGATTCTTTTCTGTTAAACCTATGCTTTGGAACATGTGTGATCACAAAAAGTAAACTATATACATCAGTCAAAGTGATTCAAATGAGCAGAGACGTAAGAATCCATTTGCGTTTACCTAAGATGACATGTTTCATAAATACTTATTTGATACGAATCTTGATATACATAGTTGGACATATTGTGTTGCTCTAACGTTTGGATGACTTGGTGACTTTTCTTCATGCAGCACCGATCTGAGATTGAATCAACCAAGGTATGCGACTCTTCCAAACATAATGAAAGCAAAGTCGAAACCCATAAAAAAGTTCACTCCGGAGGAGTTGAATGTGGAAATCAAATCTGATTTGGAGATAGTTGAAGTCACAGAACCTCCCAAGAGAAAAGCAGGGATTATTCTTTCATCTGTGGATGAGCTGATCGACAAACTAAAAAATGAGGCTAATGTCATTTGATTATTCTCTCCTTACCCCAGTTACTTCTCAAGAAAAGATGAATAATCATGATCCGACATTCTTTTACATTTGATCAATTAACACGATAAATTAAATGGTTATCCTTTTTACTTTATAGTAAATTTCATTTTTTTAGTGTGCCTGGATAAAGAATTCTTCAAAGACAATTCATTTAAAAATTGAAATAGTTTTAATTTAAAACAATTCATCCTCAATTAATTTTAATTTCTTTAGAATTACCAAATCCCTTATCCAAACACATTTCAGTTTGGTAGGATCATTTCATGCTAAATTCCGTCATATTTTGTTCAATGCATACTAACTTAAACTTGAGACATTTCATTAGTTATTAGGCACCCAGGTGTGGGAAAAAAAATCAAATATTGAAATTCAATTTATAATCATATCCCATCCAAGTCATTTAAGTTCATTTCAATGAATCCGATCGAAATCAAAATCTATATTTTTTATTTTTAAAATCCAATCTAATTTATTAAATTTAGATTGGATATGAATTGTATTGGTTTTTCAATTAAAAAAATGAAAAATCAAAGTTCATCCTAATAAACTATTTAGTCAGAACAATTTTTTTGATGGTTTCAGGATGAGTTGTTTACTCAACAGAAACTTTTGTTTATTCAGCTGAGTCATTTTTTACTCGATCTATGAAATGTATTTTTAGTTTAGGATATGATATTGAAACATCATTATATGAACAAAGCATAGACAGGTCCTCACATTACCACATGATAAAAAATGACAAATCTCCATGATAAGAGTTGGTTCCAGTTAAAGATTTTTTACTATATTCTGCAGTCCGATAATATGTCTGTAATTCTGTAACCATAAAAAAGACTTACATTAATGAATATAGGGCAATGTATGTTAAATATGTTCTTTAATAATGTATTTGCTATTGCATATATGGATGAAAACTACTGACCCTTGAAAAATCTGTTGTCCCACTATTTTTCTTTTTGTTCCAATCTCATGTTCTGCCGTTGATTCTTCTGCAAGGTTTTTGAATTTTTTTGTTAAAAGGGGAAATTTAATGGGAATAATGTATAATATATATAGATGTTGTCCTTTCATCTCTTCTAATGGAAAGAACAAACTTTCTTGAAATTTTTAAGACAAGACGATAATCATTGATACGAGAATTTGTTAGTTTTGTTGTTTGATTGATTTAGAAAAAGGCATCTTCCTGACAAGTTTTGATGATGGTACTTTGAATATAGAATAAATTATATTTATAGTAAAAGTTTCGCAAATAGTTATTTCCTTACCAAAAATCAACTTTTCGTGATTGGTAGTAATTTTCTACATTCTGATAATTTTAGTTACGAAGTCATGTTCTTGTTAGTGGGTTAATTTTATAATGTAAGAGAACTCTCATCTTCACGTAATTCAAGTTCTCATCATGGAGAATTGAAAATAAGGACAACTATGGTTAGGAATTTAAAAGTAGAGTATGAAGTTTTACATTAAAGAAGATAAAGAAGGAAAGCATATATAGAGAAAATTTTAAACTCGTTGTTCTAAAATTTTGAATTAAAAATAATATTAAGTCTTTGATATATGACTGACTCATAATTTGAAATTCATTTAATCTATTTTTTCTTAAAAGTTATAAATAATTTCATTGTTCAGCACTTTAAAAAGCATTAAACAAAAAATCTAATAAATCTTAAAATTGATATCAAACAACTCAACATTGTTCAGCACTGTTGGAGACTGTTAATTTGGCTTTTAAAATTATTAAAATATTAGAAACACTGATGCCACTGATAAATTCTTTTTTGCATTTACATTAGCCCATAGATGAGCATCTAATCACAGGAAAAGAAAACCACAGTTTGATTTATAAATTGTAAGGTAATGTCAACTTGTTTCTGAACCACTAAAATTGAAAAATAATTTGTAAAATTGAAGAATTCAATCTAGTTAGTTCAACTATAAATTTTTTCTTTTCAGAAATAATATTTAAAAAATATCATCTAAATACTCCTAGTTATTCTATTTTTCACACTAATATGAATCACAGTAGCAATAGGGAACTCAGAATTTGGAGAACCAAATTCCCAACTTTATTTGGTATCTTTGGCCACAAAAACACATGGAATTTAGTTTCTTGGAGTCGAATTTTTGGAAGGTTTTTTTAACTTTTTTTTGTCATGCTATGTTATATGAGAGGTGTTTGAAAATTCCGTTACTAGTGCAGAAAAGACTTTAGATATCTGTTATTTTGGGTTTTTAACGTCTGATCTCTGTCTAACGTCTATACAAATGACGTTAATGATACGTCAAACCCTTTAGGTCAGACGTCTCTATAGACGTCAGACATATATAGGTCAGACGTCTATATAGACGTCAGGGGTATATAGATCAGACGTCTATATAGACGTCCGATCCATACAGGTCAGACGTATATGAGGTTGTTCCTGACTGATGGTGATTCGAGTTTACAACTTTATATTTTAGTTGAAGAGAATGTATTGTATATTTTTTTATTGGATGGTTTTAAAAACGTAGTGGAGGGAATTGGAGAATGCAAAACGGAAGAAATCCCCGCCAAAGAACGCCGCCCATGGACACGAGAATAACTGCACAAAAACCCAATGAAAACGCATTTTAATCGGTTCAAATGAAAGATAATGCATCAAAGAGTGATGTAATCAGAGTAAAACTAATTTAAAATAGTGCAAAAGTGAGAAAACGAACCTGAAAAGCGTAACCCGTAGAGAGAAAATGCGACAAAGGAATTGGAGAATGCAAAACGCAAGAAATCGCCGCCAAAGAACATCCAAGGACACGAGAATAACTGCACCAAAACCTAATGAACACGCATTTTAATCGGTTCAAATGAAAGATAATGCATCAAAGAGTGATGTAATCGGAGTAAAACTAATTTAAAACGGTGCAAAAGTGAGAAAACAAACCTGAAAAACGTAATCCGTAGAGAGAAAACGCGACGAAGATGATGAACAATGAGTGCGCATAATGGTTGTCTTGCGATCACAATATTTTAATGTCGACATTTAGACGTTGGTTCCCCAAATAAATGACGTTTAAAGTGCTTTAGAAGTCGGAGTGGCGGATCAGACGTCTATATGGAGTCAAAAAATGACTTTTTAAATTTTTGGATTTAGGGTTTAGACGTCGGTTCCCCAAATAACTGACGTCTAAAGTGCTTTAGAAATCGGAGTGGTGGGATCAGACGTCTATATGGAGTCAAAAAGTGACTTTTTAAATTTTTGGATTTAGGGTTTAGACGTCGATTCCCCCAATAACTGACATCTAAAGTGCTTTAGAAGTCGGAGTGGCGGGATCATACGTCTATATGGAGTCAAAAAGTGACTTTTTAAATTTTTAGATTTAGGGTTTAGACGTCGGTTCCCCTAATAACTGATGTCTAAAGTGTTTTAGAAGTCGGAGTGGCGGGATCAGACGTCTATATGGAGTCAAAAAGTGACTTTTTAAATTTTTGAATTTAGGGTTTAGACGTCGGTTCCCCTAATAACTGACGTCTAAAGTGCTTTAGAAGTCAGAGTGGCGGGATCAGACGTCTATATGGAATCAAAAAGTGACTTTTTAAATTTTTGGATTTAGGGTTTAGACGTCGATTCCCCCAATAATTGACGTCTAAAGTGCTTTAGAAGTCGGAGTGGTGGAATCAGACGTCTATATGGAGTTAAAAATTGACTTTTTAAATTTTTGGATTTAGGGTTTAGACGTCGGCTCCCCATAACAAACGTCTAAATAGAATAAAAAATTATTTTTTATTAACTTTTTGGCGTCAATTCGGGGAAGCCGACGTATATGAGGGCTTATAGACATCGGTTATGAGGACCCCGAAGTCTATAATATTATAAACGTCGAGGCCCCTCTTAAGTGACGTCTATATTGGTAACTTATTTACAAAAGTATCACCGGTTATTAATTTTACATCGGGCTCCCGCTTAACTGACGTTTAAGGAGTTACGTTAAAAGCCAATTCTGCACTAGTGCATTTAACTAAAAATAAATTAAATTTATAAGTATAAATCTTATAAGATTGAGATATAAGATAGAGTTAGAATTAAAATTTATAAGATAATATTAAGTAAGAATAAGAGTTTATTCAAGAGTTGTTTAAAATAATTTATGTTAAAATATATTATAATTTTATTTAATTTTTTTTTGTGATTTTTGTTATACAAAATTATTTAATAATTTTTTTCAATAGATAATAAAATCAATTTATTTAATATTTATTGAAGTATTGTTGATCTTAAATAAACTTTTATTATATTTAGTTTTGAAAAAGTCCTTTCAGTACTTAAATTCTCAACATTATTGTACAAGTTATATATGCATTTGAAAAAAATATATTCTTAAGAATATCAATCGATTTATTATTTTTCAATCCTATACTTTTTTAAGATATTTAATTATGAAAATAAATTTAATCTATCAAGATATAACAAATTATCATATTTCAAAGATTTTTTAAAATTTAAGAATTTTTCTTTCAAAAGAATATATTCTAAAGACTTTACCTTTTTAACACTAAATAAAAAACCAAAAATATCTTTATATATTTTAATTTGTTCAATTTTTGAAGATATTTTATTATTTCATTCTCATTTGATATAGTATGTAATCTAGCTAACCTAGGGTTCTGTTTATAACTAGAAGAACAAAACTAATCATACACATATTAAATACTTAGTTATTTTTATATGTAAAACATTGTCTTTGTACCTTCATTGTTCATTATTAACATTGTCTTTGTACCTTGGGTTTGAAGAGAGATCCTTCATTGTTAACAACATTTCCATAAATCTTTTCTTTCTACGACTAATATCTTTTTTACAAAACTTAAACTCTATATCAATTTCAAAAGTAATTTTTTTTGGCAAAAACCAGTGTATATTCAAATCCATTTCCTCAATATTGCAAAAAATGAATAAAGACCTTTTAATTGTGCAATAACTTCATCAATACACATATCTTTTTTATTGTAAATTCTTACTACCTAAGTTAACTGCAAATAGAATGTTGTAATGAATATTCATATCTAACAAAAGTTCAAAGTTTTCTAGCTCATATTGTTGAATAGTTAGTTTCATTTTTTATTTTAGGACCATCACTAACTTGATTATTTTCTTTTGAAGTTTTGAATAGACTAATTCATATTTTTTTTAGTTTATATATCTATATATTTTCATAGAAAATAAAAAATTATAATATATAAAACACTACTAAACATAAGTATATAAAAAGAATGAGTTAAAACAATAAAATTTTGTTCTGGTTGGCAAGAAAATAAATTCGATCAAGACTCATAATATCATATGAAATTTCAAGTCTTTTTGTCTTTAAGTGCTTAAATTTTTAAATTTCAACTTTTTTATAAACCTAAACAGTTTATTTTAAGATTAATATTTAATAAAAATAATTTTAAAAAAAGTTATCTGGAAGATGAATCACCTAGTTATCATGAATTGGGAGAGCTTAATAATATATATATATATATATATATATATATATATATATATATATATATATATATATATAACTTATTTATATAATGAAAAACTATCATAATATTATATTTAAGATTACTAAATTATTATTATTTAATATAGAAAAGGCTATTGTAATTTGACAAAAGAACATGCAACCAAGATCGGCTTAACTCTAAGCAAGTAAATTAAGTGAACAAGATTATAATAAGTTTTAAAATTTTTTACTTTTAGCTTTTTACTTGATACAACGAATTGTCTTACGGAAAAAAAAAATTATTGCCAATGAATTTGTTTGTCATAAATTCTGTGTAAATAATTTTTAATATTTACAATATTTTTCATTAATAATTCATCAATAAAAAGAATACTAAATTTTTCATCAAGAGAGTTTTTTATATTAAATGGAAATAAGTGAAAAGAAAAAAAAAAAGAAAGATGATAAAAAAAGGAAGGAAGAGAAGGAAAATAAAAAGAAGTCAAAATTAAATGTGGAGGCGCAAAATGACTCGATAGAAATAATGGTGGAGGCCACAACAACATGGCTATCAAAGGTGGAGAGGAGAAAAAGAAAGAAAGAAAATGAAAAGAAGTAAAGGAGGAAGGGAAAAGAAGAAAAGAAGGAGACGAAAAAGAATAAGTCAGTGATAAAAAAGAAAGAGAGGAAAAATAAAAAAGAAAAAAAGAAGAAAAAGAGAATAAAAAACACAATCACATATTTATTAACATATATTTATCAATTAGTTTTCATCATAACTATTAACCAATTTTAAATTATTAATGATTATTGACAAATTAAAAAAATTATATTATTAAAGAATTTTTGATATTATCGGTAAATAAAATTTATTGATAATTATTATATATATTTTTATTTTAGGTGGACAATTCCTTTTTAGTATTACATTATTACAATATCTTAGTGGGGTCTTGTGAAAAATAGGTACCAGTCTATCACATATTATTACAATATCTTTATATCTTTGTGCGGTCTTGTGAAAAATATTAGATTAAGAAAATATTTCCTTGCTTAATTTGGTTGTGCACTGCTAGGCCCTTATACAAACTTTTCTCATAAATGTCAATTTATTTTTTTCATATATGTAAAAGATTTTGGAACGGCAAATACATTAAAATTAAAGAAAATAATATTGAGGATCCCTTCACATGTAATCCGTCTAAAAATAAAAAAGAAAAACGTGCTCTTCTTTATTTATAATCTCTTTTGAAAAGTGATTAATTATACATTAACAATCAATTATTTTAATGTTAAATTAAAATAATTTAAAACATTTAATAAAAATGTAGTTAGGCGTTGGTATGGAATTATAAGTTACCATCACTTAAAAGAAAAAAATACGTTAAAGCTGTATATCGTTGTAAAGGAACATGGTTTTTCAGGTTGGTTCATCGTACTTTTGACATTTCTATTTTCTCTTATATCTAATTTGCAGTTTCATAAATTATTATTTTATTATAACATTCATTAAATATTTATTTTTATTATATGTCAATAAATATTATTGTATTATAAAAAGAAATTATCAACGACAAAAAGTCATGTCAAACAATATTGTTTTCTTTTCACATCAAAGCACATTTCCAAACACACTGTAATACTACAAACACAAACACGACCTGATTTTTAAAAGTAATACTTCGGAGGATTTGAAAGCAACAAATTTTGTTGGTTTTACAGAAAAGTGTTCGGCCAAAAGAACTTAGAAACCTAGCTTCATGACTTACATATGTTCCGTTCTCTTCCCAATTGGGCGCAGTTCTTCATTTCCTGTTAAATTGACTACATTCTGCATTCTGGGTCTGCAGCACTGCACTGTGACTTATCTGTGCTCTTCATGCAAACCACCTGGTCACGTTCTTTGCCCCATAGCAGCAAGTAAAGACCAATTATGACAATGAGTGAACCTATGATGCTGAACATTCATCAGAAACAAATTTCAGATACTGCATCTTTTACCTTAGGTAAATGTCGCATGCTTTAAATCGTGGATAATGTGATCAAGATCCTTATATGCTAATAATAACAAAAGTGCTAATTAAGAAAAAACATTTATCAATTAACTAAATATTCCCTATTTTGGATTTAACAAAAGTACTTATATTAATGAGTGTAGGGATATCTTGTAATGTAATTAGAAAAAAAATTATCATGTTAAAACCAGCTTTAGCAGAATTGCATTCTTTTGTAATTTTTGAATGTAAAAACATTGAAATTATGAGGCATCGGTTATTACCTGCCCAGATAAAGTTTCTCACCAAAGACAAAGTAGGCTAGAATTGCCACCAATATAGTAGAAAGAGGGTTAAACATTGTGACAAAAACTGGTCCTCTTTTCTCAGTGCACCATAGTTGAATGTAGATCATGAAGCCAGCAACTACAACTCCCTGCCATCAATGTTTGATATCGTTAAAAGTATGCATTTTGTGCTTCCTTTTTGTTGGTACAACGATTTTTATACACTTCATTTAACAGCTTATTATATTATATATACTGACACCATATATTGTGGACCACAAGTCAATGTTTAGCCCCATAGTCCATGCAGAAGAGTCGTGTTCTATTATAACAGTAAAAACAGCTGATTGTGCTGCTCCAACAAAGCACATCCACGTGGTGAGTGAGAGTTGAGCAGGGTATCTTTTCAATGTGGATGCCTGAATTCCACAGAAAACATGACAAAACTAAGAAACGTGACAATTTCTAGCTACAAGCAAGAGCAGCAATAAGAATACAAAGTAGAAACCAAACTAGTACAACTACTTGTGTGTTTCTATATTCAATCCAGTTCTTCCTTTATGCATGTCGTGAAAAATGTGACATAAAACTTGTACTAGTTTTGATTGAGTTAAGGTTAAAACCTGCATATTGTACCATAAAGACCATGCAACACAGCTTGAAACTGTAAGAATTGAACCCTTTAACCAGTCTTCGGTGATAGCAGCACTTTTCCGTGGAATGTGGATTAGAGGACGCCATAAATTTCTCATGACGGGTCCTTTGTACAGTGTCATAATCAAAACACCGGCTAAGGAGATCATGGTCCCAATAACTTTTGCAATACCACGAGGATTCCAAACATCAACAACCTCAAACCTACATATAACTCAACTCTTCTAAGGATTACATAAATATATTATA
Source organism: Vigna reflexopilosa (assembly GCA_027742785.1). Taxonomy (NCBI): domain Eukaryota; kingdom Viridiplantae; phylum Streptophyta; class Magnoliopsida; order Fabales; family Fabaceae; genus Vigna; species Vigna reflexopilosa. The sequence continues at coordinate 34,105,838 of CM050917.1, forward strand.
GGCTTTGTTTAATAACTCTAAATTCACCTCGATGAAGAATTAAGCAAACCTGATCGCTACTGCAATAGTGAAGGTAAGGGAAGCTATGGTGTTGACCATGGAAGCAACAAAGGTCGGATTTGTGTAGTTAAGGCTTGCAAAGTACATGTTAAGGGTTACGCTAACCCTGAAAATTTTCATGTTAGACAAATAAAGTTTCCACTCTGCCCTATGATTAGAATGTTAGAAGCAGCATGCGTGGTCCTTACCCTAACAGCGAAAGCAAAAAAAATTCCATGAGAAGAGCAAATGTCAGCTTTGGTCTAGCATCTCTGCAGGAAAACATATATAGTCACATACATGCAAAAAGTTATAGATCATATATCATAAATTGAAATCGATCAGGAATGCAAATGCAAAATTTGATAAACAAGCATTAAGCTTCAATGAAACAAGTCAAGCATAGTGATGGAAGTGTAAATGAACTGTTAAAGAGAAGTGGATACATATACCTCTCCAGAAAGTATGCAAAAGGGAACATCACAACCGTGGCCACAATATGGCGATATGTTACATAGACATGAGGACTCATCCCATGATTGAAGGAGGCTTCAGTGATGAAATATAATAAGGTATATCCCACCTGGACTATAACCATGAACAGGTGTGGCTTTAACTCTCTGCACACGAACACATGAGAAACTCTTTTCTGTTGCTCCATAGCTTTAGCCATTAGCGAATGACTATATGTGATTCAGAAGCTCAAAATATAGCTGATGAGCTTGTTGAATGTGATTCTTATTGCATTTGATGCGGTATTATGTTCTTTATTAAATTCCCACAGACTGTACTCAAAATTAATTCCTGACTAGACTATGACTTCAGAATATGGATACTGGAGCAGAAAAAAAGAGAGTATATATTATCATTTTCAAATGTATACTGATTGAACGTTTACTTAACCGTAACTATAACTATTCTCTTTATTAATTTATTTGTTGTGTGCTGATGTAGAGAGTGAGATCATACGTGAAGCAAAATATAATTGCTGAATTTGATCACTATTTCCTGGTATGTTTTGCTGACAAGGAATTTCTGAAACACCCCCACACGTTAATCTGATTCAAAATTCAAAATTCAAAATTAAGTATGAGCATGGTCATATTTTTATAAAGTTATATTAGACTTCATTTCTTAACATAATCATTGTTCGGTTTCTAAGTCTAAACGACTATTTAATTGGAAAATACTATTTAAATTTATAGAATTAAAATGGATTATAGGTTTATGTTTCTATGTTTCTATATTCCTAACTAATAATAACATAATGATATTTTATAATAAATAATAACCATATGAAACTCTTACAAATGTCTCAATAGACATGGATTTTTTATTGATTCATAATCAAAAGATTTAATAAATGTTGTTGGAATGTATTATGTAATATGTATCAAGTAGAAACCTCCATAAATCAGAACTTATCTTATTAAAGTTTGTTAATTGTTGGATTATTATTTAGTCATTATATTTTAACGAATTAGCTTAAAAATGGTTTAATCACTTACGCAGTTTCGTTTACATCTCACTTGTGCTGAAACGCTGCATCAGTAAATATATTCTCATATGGTCCAATGTGTGGGTGAATTATGATAAAAATAAATATATGGCTGAAACTACATATGACCCCTAATAAATGGTACGTGCCACTCATGTTATCCCATTCATTTTTGTGCTGATCTAATTGGATATGGGGAAAATAATTCAGTGCTTTAATAAAATGATCCACAGCTGGTTGAGATGTTTTATTATATTTATTAAAGCAATTCAATTTCCATGTAGTCATGCATTATGTTATTTCAGGAAAGGAAATATAGCACTACTTTTGGCTTTCTTTTACCTAAAACGCAACATCTAAAGCAATTAACTTTTATTATTTGGCGAGTACAAAACACTAAAGCAACGATAGCTCACAGCCTTAATGCAGATTATACCATCCAATTATTTATTTATAATTTATATATAATCCAAAATTCAGTGTCTCTCCTTCTATATCTTTTTATGTGGATTAATATTCTTTAGTTGTTTATAGGAATAATGGCAATGATCGGGTACAAATGTTACCAATATATTATTTAATTTACAACAAAAAAAAAAATTATCTATTACCCATTCCATTAGTTATAAATATCCGTTTAAAAGATATTCATAATTATCTTAAAATCTACAAGTATTTATAAATATTTTTAAAAAATATTTTATACTATTTTAAAATAAAATTTAAATAAAATTATAAAAAAATATAAAATTAAATAAATTAAATATAAATTAAAATTTAATTTTAATTAAATTTAACCTAATAAAATACAAATTAATTTTAGTTTTAATTAAATTTAATTTAATAAAATGTAAATTAAATTTCAATTTTCTACTTGTAATAATATTTACGAATATATAAATAGTATAATATCCACCTATTATATACTATCCACTATCTGTTATTCATATATTAAAATATTCACTATTTACTATTCATAAATAATAATTATCTACAAATATTAATTATTCGTGACGAATCACATATATTTTTATCATACTAAAGTAATTGTTTGATTGAACAAACTTTCTATATGGACCGCATATGAAGCAATAATTGTTATTGAATGATTGCGCTTTTTTTGTTAACTGTTTTACTATGAGGTGATGTTTCTTGTAAAAAAAACTTCTTTTGTTTGTATTTTTAATTCCTGATCACATGTCACTGGGATTTAGTCCTAAACAGAATAAATATCTATTAATTTCTAAATTATTTCTTCATCTGTAATTTTTACATCATACTTTCGAATTGTTTTCCTTGTCACTTAGAATACAAATACAAAAAAGATTAATTTCAAACATAGTACACGTCCATTATAAGAAAATTATTGAATAAAAATTAATTTTAAAAATAAAAGATAATTAATTACTATTAACTAATTTATATACTATTTTATAAATTAAAAATTATTAGTATCAAATAATTTATATTATGAATAAAAATTATAATTAACGTATAAATTACTCTAAACTTATTATTAATAATTTTAAATTAGTTTATAATTTTAATTAAAGACTAATTTAAACCCTAATTCTTGGAAGTTTTTAATAGTTAAATTTTGAAACAAATTTAAAATAATTCATAAATCAACTATAATTTTTTATTTATAATAAAAAATATTTTAAATATTAATAATTTTTAACTTACAAAATAATATTTAACTTAATTAATATAATAATAAATTATTTTAATATTTAAAATTGATTGTTATTTAATGATTTTTTTATAATAAATTATAAGATTAATCATCCTTGGTTTTCAAGTTTTGCACATAAAGTTTATTTTGAACATATATACAAGTTTGAATTAAAAGAAAAAAAAAAGTATTTAATTTGAGATAAGGATTACCATTCCATTAATAAGGTAGTGCACTGAGCCTGATCACCTCACATGTTAAAACTAAGAAACATAACTGTGTAATGTTTTTGTGGTGGATGTGATACTGAATTCCACTTCAGTTTTCTACTAAAATAATGCAATGCCATCAACCCTTTTTTAGTGCCTTTCTTCGTAGCATAAGGTGCCATCAAGTGCATGCTTCGTATTTTCTCAGCCACAAATTTATGTAAACAATTCAGGAGCAAACTGCCAAAAGTTTCGGTTTCTTGCAATCTCAACCTTTTTAAGCTTCCATTATATGCTTCAACTGTTCCACATGCTATTCCCAGTCAGCATATTTCAGAAACTTTTCATCCTTTTCATTATCTTCATTCCTATTTTATTTTTATTTTATAATGTAAAATAATCCAATCATTATTAATATTATTATGGTTAAAAATTAAATTTTAACTTTAAATCATATTTATATTTATATTTATATATATTTTAAATTCAATTGATCTTATCTTTTTATTTAGATAAGATTTCAAACATACTTTCTTTACTTTTCTTATAAATATATATATATATATATATATATATATATATATATTATTTTGTTTATGATACTAAACATTAATAAATAGTTTAATAATAATTCTATAATAGATTTTAAATTTAACTTAACTTCACATAATACATTGACTTATAAAATAAAATTTATATTATTAGTAAGTTTTCACAACTATGACCACGAAATAAGGGATTGACACTATTCTTTACACAAAATCTTTAAGATAATGAATTAATGAATCTTCGATCTTATATAGTGTTTTATTTTTTCATATTTCTACAAAATGTGGGAATTAAACTTATACTTGAAATTTATATATATATATATATTAAATTGACCTTGTAGGTAAAATTTTCAAAAATTATTTATTAATTATATTAATGGTAATAAAATATAATAATATTTATTTTTAATTTCAATTTGAATAAAAATAAAATAAGTTTATATTATATATCTCAATGAAAATCTTATTTTATAAACTTTTATATTTGAATTGGATGTTTTTTAGAATGAATAATCAAAATGTTATATAGCATAAAAGCAGCTGCATATTACATTCTTGAAGGCACATCCCTTCCTACTTGCTATTGGTAATTAAGATTCTAATCAAGGATATAGAATAATTCAGATGTGAAATTCTAATAATAGGGAGCATAAAGTTCATTCATTCGAGACGTAAAGTTTCTCAAAGTGCCTTGGGCATATAAATCAGCAACGTATTACATTCAATAAACCACATCACATCAAAGAACCTAAAACTCTTTTATTCCGTGGATACGAACAGCAAACCAAATCTGTAATTTACTTTTATGAAATTATGTCAAGATCACAACTTTTGTTTACTGTTCATTATATGACCCAAGACGTTCTAAATTTTACCTAACCAAATATCACAACTTTTCTTTATGTTGTTGTCCTGAATCTTGACAAATGTAACCAGTTTTGGTAATGGAATCTTTATATATATATATATATATATATATATATATATATATATATATATATGTTTGTATGTATTCTTTTATAATAATAATATTATTAACAGAAAGAAATAATGAATTAATACAGATTTTAATACAAAAATTTGAGACAATGAGTGTATGGTCTTATTTTTTTAATACATTGTTCAACTTTTTTAATTTTACATAGCAAGGACTCATTCACATCGTGTTTGAATTTGAAGATGTATTTAGGAGAATAAATTTGAATGGATTTAAAAGAAAAAAGAAATGAAGTTGTGGATGTTTTGATCAAAGAAAAAAATGAAAGAAAAAATTGATGTGATTTGGAATAAAAATTTGTGTAAGATACGATGGGCAAAAAAATTAAAAAAAAAATGTTTTATTAGATAAAATTAGATGATTATCATATTTTATATATGAAGATAAATGTGATATAAATGTAAATGTAAGTAGTATAAATTATGTTAAGATAAATATGAAGTTGTTATATAAAAAAGTTAAAGTTAAGAAAATGAAATTAAAATTAAAAAGGATTTGTAGGATTAAATCAATTATATTATTATTATTATTTTTTATTTTATTTTATTTTTTTATTATGGGGTGAATGATTATGGGATGCAGTGTGAAGAACCTGAGTGGATTCTCTAGTTGTGTATTTTCGAATGTTTCACGTGATATATAATGATTCTCTCGTTTTCATCACAAACTTTTAATGAATACTCCATAAAGACCTTAAAATGAAAAGGAGAAAGAAGTAATTTCGGGGTCGGTGACATGGTTTTTCCTCTGGTTCTCTTCACTTTAATGAATGAATACTCTCTCATCAGAGTTACTCAGATCAACGCTTTCAAATTGCTGCAAATTCGTTAATCCAGACAAGACAGGCACTCGCTCTTCCATTGGAGTGATGAGTACTCACCCAGATCCAAATGCAACATTAATTTTTCATATCATATCCAATATTAATTTCTATTGTTGAAATAAATTCACATTAAGATTTTTGTAATTTGTATTTAAAACAATTATGACGTGGCATTGTATTGTGTGGAATAAAATATATAATATGAAAAATGAACATTTATCATGTTTTTGTCAATTGTGCTAAATGATAATATTTTATTTTTATGTATTAATTTTGTTTATCTAATGGATTTTGAAAAACAAGTCAATGAACCTCTAATTGAATATAGAAAAAAAAAATATTATACTCACAAATATTTACTACACCCGTAATATCAGCTTATAAACGGTTAGATATGAGTATTATACTATTCGTATCCGCAGATATCCGTTATCCACAAAAAATAAAAATAAAAATTTAATTTATATTTTATTAAATTAAATTTAATTAAAATTAATATTAATTTATAGTTTACAATGTTAAATTTAATTAAAATTAAATTTTATTTTATATTTAATTTAATTTATATTATTTTATATATTTTTTGTAATTTTATTTAAATTCTATTTTAATTATTTATAAAAATATATTTTTTTAAATATTTGCAGGTATCCACGAATATCCGTGAGTTTTAATATACCCGTAGATATTTTTTAAGTCGGTATCTGTGTGCGAGTAAATTTTTTTTTTTGAGTCGGATTGCGGGTAAATACTATCCGTATTTGATCCGACCCAATTCCATCTTACTTATCTTGAAGGTATGGTAATTATTTGTAAGGTTAGTATTGTACCAAATAATAAGGAAAAAAAAATGAAATATTAACTTTAAAAGTAAAAAAAAAAAAAAGACAAATGGAGTATAAATTCTGGTAAGATATTGTAAGATATAGAAAAGTATTAAATTTTTGTTTAAGATCAAAATATATTTATTTTAGAATACAATATTAAGACTTATCATTTTAGCCAGAAGTCTCCTGTTTTTAATGAGAAAAAACTTTAAATTCTTATTTAAAATAAATAAATAAAATTTTTGTAACATTAGAGGCTAAATTATAAGCCATTATATTATGTCACCATGAGGTAATAAAGTTTAATTGAATTTAACAGTGATATGTAATGTATTGAATTAAAGTTTTCACTGTACACACTTATAAAAATCTGGTCTCACTTCTCACTCACCTATGTCTTAATTTATATGTGATATAAACTATTGCTGAAATTAAAACATCTCTCTTTTGTAATAAAATTGTGTGTGTAATATTTTGATCCTCTAGAGTCACAATATATACATTATGCATATCATACAAATGTGTATGTATCTCATTATTATCACATTATATATATATATATATATATATATATATATATATATATATATATCTTTCAAAGTTTAACCTACATCTTCAACGCATCCCATAATAAACATCTAAAGAGAATAAGAGAGAAGGAAAATCGATTGCTTACTTTAATTAATAATTCATAAGTTATTACCTCTTCAAGAAGAAACTATGTTAATGAAACAAATAACTTCTCAACTAAAAAATCTAATAAGACTTTATAGAGAATTTGAATTCTAAAGAAACGAAACTTTTAATGAAATATAGAATAAATTATTGTAACACTATATTATTATTATTTATACAGTTAAAAAACTATATTTGTAAAGAAAATTTTAGGTCTCACATTATATACATTCTAATTAGGTCCATCATGAAAGCTTATCCCTAACATATACAATATTAATGAAGGATTTAGTGCATGAAATTAGTGAGTGCTACCATTACCATCCATTTCTTCTTTGTTTTCATCATGTTTAGACACACCACTTTGACCACTCTATCATGATCATCCATCCCCATCCCATCTAGGTCAATGTCGTCATGATCATCCACCACACCTTTCTCATCCATCGCATTTTTCACATTTTCACTGCACACCCTCATCTGGACTATCACAACTTGTTTGTGAACAACAGTTGACTGGAAGAGTGTGTTCCACAACTATTCTTGTTTCACATATACACTTTAACACATAGTTGCCCAATTACATGACATTCTTGCCATTCTCAAATAACTTTACATTGACTTTAAAGGCTATGTTCTTCGATTTCCACAAAAATTTCATCAAATCCATCATATGAAAAATTATTCGACAAACTTCTAATCTTAAAAAGGAAAATCTCATATCAATATCCATACCATAAAAAACGTGGACCTCCATTAACATAGTCAGAACTAAGCTCATTTTGGAATCTTCCATGTCATGGAATATAACATTGAAGTCCTCTCAGTAAATCTACACTCATCCACATTCATTACATTTCTTTTCCTCACCTTCTTACAACTATATGTTAACTTTTCCAAAAAAAAATGTGGGTAATTGAAATGCGACAAATATAAGATCTCACCAGTTTATATGTCCTTCTAATTGTCCAATGTCTTTTGACTAAAATTAAATTACCACCTTGATGCATAAATTTGAACTCCTTTAGCCAAATAAAAAGTTCCATAACACCCTTTGAATCAAGGAACTAAAATAAACATATTGAAAACTATGAAGACTAAAAACTGCAAAATTTTGAATTGAATACTGTAAATAAAGGATTGCATAAACACACAACAAGAAAAACATATTTAAGCCTAACAACATTGAAAAATATTTATTTCTATTTTTCTTCCACCAAAACTACCTTTATTTCATCTTATTTTTCATATTCGCTACTTCTCTCTTTCACTCGTTTCCTCTCCTTGGTTTCTTTACCCTAGTGATTTTGATTTACAACTCTGATATCTTTTGTTCTTCAAGAACTGCAGATACTTGTAATGATAAATATATGTCCTACATGGTTTCTTCTTAATGTTAGCTTTAGTCATCAGTGACATAATAATCAAGGATAAAGGTGCTCCAATAATAGATACCTGTGAGATGAGAAAAGAGAAAATCATATTGCAAAAGCATGCATTAGCAACCCAATTCCCTGTAAACATAAAATGTTTAACTTTTTTCTAGTAACAGGAACAGGAAATCAGCACAACACTTTGGTAGTAACTTAATTTCTTTGCAAGGCAAAATGACGTATACTCTTTCACTCTTTACAATCTACGGCTAGCACATTTCGAGATGAAATGAAGGAATCGTTTTAAATGCATGTAACCCTGTACTCTATTTCCTTTCCTATTGACACTTCCAAAGAAAATTTCCAATTAGATGAACAAGTGATGGATGATAGAACTTGGTGGAATATAGAGTGTGCTAGCCTGCTGCTAATAGCCAGAGCATAATTAGGGATGACATTGAAATCGGTAACCAGCTGAAGAAGGCTAAGGCCACTGAAATCTGGTACTTTTGGCATTCCTCTCCAAAATGGCAGTGTCCCAGATCATTGAAGTACAAAACTGTGATGACAGCTGAGGAAGAAGCTGCAGCTAGTGATAGTGTTGCTGTTACCTGTAGACACCACTCAAGAAGACTTTTAAATGAAAGATCATAACTTCAGAACAGCTATTATATGTATAAACCGATGAAAAACTAACCCAATCCCCAACTACAAAGAGGCTAACCAGTACTGAGTTGTGAAGGATCTTCTTGTTCACCAAGGCATATGTGTCAAATAAAGAAAGCACAACACTCCAAATGACTTGTAAACCCATTGAAGCTATCAAGTAACTGTAATATAAAAGGAATAGTAGGAGTCAAGTTATTCATATTCAACATCTATGCAAGATGATACAGATCAACAACTTAAGTACATTTCCAGATTATCATGTCAGCGATAAAAACAATTAATGACAAACATGTTTTCATAGATAAAAGCCTAAGTGATGGGATCCAACTGCAAGGTACTGGAGTCCCACATAAAAACTTTTAGGTTAAGATAAGTAGGAGTGTCATCATGTAAAATATCATTGGGGTTTTATCCTTAATAACCGAAGAGGGAAGTCTATTTATTAGATATATAGCATGAGACAAGGCATAAAACCAATAAGCATAGAGAATATTAGATTGAAAGATTAAGCTACGGGTGACATTCAATATGTGTTGGTGTTTTCGTTCCACAACAAAATTTTGTTGTGGAGTCTCAACACAACTTCTTTGGTGTTCAATCCCAAAGGAATCATATATGGTTGGACAATTGAACTGAGGTCCATTGTCGATTCTAACAACTTTGATAGCTTTATTAAATTGAGTCTTTATTTTTATGCATGAGAAAAGCCCAAGTATGCTTACTACAATCATCAATAATGGTGAGGAAATATCTATGTCCATGTACAAATGCAATAGAGATAGGACCCCATATGTCACAGTGTATCATGTCAAAGCAGTTGTTAGATACAAAATTACTTTTAGGAAAAGATAATCTATGTTGTTTAGCATAATAGCAAACATCACAAGCATTATCAGAAGTTATTTGAACATAAGGAACAATTTTACATAATCTCTCAATAGTTCTATGTCCTGGGTGGCCTAATCTATAGTGCCACAGATTTATATTTACATGTTCATATGAGAAAACAAAACTAGGCGTTGGGTTTCTTCCAAAAGACTGCAGGTAGTAAAGTCCTTTGTACACTTTAGCACATCCAATCATCTTCAATGTAGAGTTGTCCTATATTTGACACATCTTAGAAGAAAAAGTCAGAATGCAGTTTATATCCTTAGCTAGACTTTGGACAGATATAAGATTAAAAGTAAATTCAGGTATATACAAAACACTAAAAATTATGAATTCATTTGAAAATTTTACAGTTCCTGAATAGTGGGCTATAATAATTGAATTGTTTGGTAGTCTAACAGATATTAGCTTGATTTTATTGAAACTTGTGAATTGATTTTTGTCATGGGTCACATGATCAGTGGCTCTCGTGTCAATAATCCATGAGAACATACCTTGCTTGTTCTTTGTATTGTCTTTATGTATTTGGCTGACACTGTGAGAGGAGTTGTCAACCTTTTCCAGCATTTGTAGTAATCTCTACATTTGTTCTGGAGTGAAAGAACTCTGAGTAGGACTTTGTTGATTGATCTATGACCCATGGATGTGGAGCAGACATTGGCAGTACTCCATTCACCTTGTCCCACATTACTCTGACTGTTGTTGTCATTTCTTTTGAACCATGATGGATATCCATGTTTAAAATAACATTCATCAACTGTATGATTCATCTTGTGACAATGAGAACACTATTTTCCATAGTTTTGACTTCTTCCTCTCCCTCTTCCTTGACTGCGAGGGCCATATCCACGTCCATTTCCCATCCAGCTTTGATCATTTTTCCACTGATTTTGTTTTTCAGTGGTGTTAGCAAGAACTTTGATGTCATCTTTGTTACCAATGAGGAGCATTGGTAAATATTGAAGAAATTAATTTTGATGATGTTACAAGAAGTTTCACCTGAAGGAATGTTTAAAAACACTTTGTAGAAAATAAATGTAATAGGAAAGTCTTCAAATCTTGTAAAACTTGTGTTTTTTACTGAAATAATCGATTATGCTAGGCAATAATCGATTATCATGAGTCTTTTAGGAATAATCGATTATCACCTCACATAATCGATTATCATATTTTTTTGAAAAACCTACAACGGACTTGAATAATCGATTATTAGTAGCAGTTGGGACTTAACCTTTGATATTCTGAGTAGCTGGCTATATATTGGACTTCTGAAAATTTCAGAGGTAACATTATTGAACAGAAGCTCTTGTAGAATACTGTTTGTCAGAGGAAGTTCTCAAAAGCTATAGTTCAAGTTTCCTTACTTGGTCTCGTGAATAGGAGAAGCTCGCGTTTCGTGTGTCGATAGTCGGAGCGGTTCTCCTCGAGTTAGCAAGGTTCTCTGCCTGGTCTCGTGAATAGGAGAAGCTCGTGTTTCGTGTGTCGATAGTCAGAGTGGTTCTCTTCAAGTTGGTAGAGTGTTCTTCTTCCGGTTCGTTCGTCGAAGGAAGGTTTTATCCTATTTTCGTTCATTACTGTTTTAATCTGAAAAACCCTTTTTAGTGAAACTGTTAATCACTTTTTATAGTGATTAACGACTGGATGTAGATTCTTTTGAATCGAACCAGTATAAAAACTATTTGTGTGATTTTTCTACTCCCTACGCTCTTTAATTTTATTTGCACATCAACTGTTCGATAAATTTTCTCTTAGAAAATTTATTTCTAAAAACTGACCATTTTAATTTAAAAAAAGTGACCGAACACGCTTTCCGCTACTTTAAGTTTTATTCCGCTGCATTATACTCTCCGAACGATACCGATTGTTCCAACAATCTTTACTGTAATCATGTTTTTCCTGTCTCTCTTGTTGCATAATGAGAGAAAATACACGATTGATGTTGGACAAGGGCTCCATTAATAATATTTGTGTCTTCACAGTGTTGTAACAATCATTTAATCCTTTTAGAAAACAGACAACATGTTCCATTTCTCTATATTTATGAGAAATTTTCGACAGGTCACAACTGCATGGAATCTTGCAGCTACAACTTGGAATGGGTCTGAGAAATTCCAGCTCTTCCCATAAAACCTTGTAAAACATTGACTTACACTCCTTTCCCTTTGTTTGATAGAGTGAATTTCTTGCAGCAAGTCTGAAAATTTAAAATAATCTCCTTTAGAGAACCTTTCTTTCAATTCTTCCCATTATTCTTGAGCATTTTCCACGTATATAACACTCTCTGCTATTTGGGCAAAGATAGTCTTGATGATCCAAGATAGCACCATCCTGTTGCATCTTTTCCAAGAATCGAAAAGAGGGTCACTTCTTTGAGGTTTCTTGATCCCTCCATCTATGAATTTTAATTTGTTTTTGGAGAGGAGGGCTCTCCTCATATTTCTGCTCCAAGAGTTGTAGTTGGATTCATTAAGAGTATGAGAAATGAGACACATCCCTGGATTCTCTCCTGGGTGGAGATAATATGAGCTGGAGGGTTGTTAGAAGGATCCACTTTTTCCATAAGCAAGGAAGAATTATCTCCAAGAGAAACAACAATCAAACGCACTAGAAATAAGGGCAGAACAGGTCCTGGAAATCAAGGGCAACATAGTTTAAAAGAAAGATTATTTTGAAAGTTTTGATACTTTTAAATTTTATAATTTTATTTTTTGTATTTTCTAAATTATTTAAAAATGAGTGTCATGTAACATAGATGACCTAACAAATACCAAAAAGAAAAGAGTGAAAACGGATTTTTAAGTTATTTTTTAAGAAATAAAGATTAAAGTAATAAAAAGACACATACGATGTACTAAAAGTTGTATTTTTAATTTTGGGTTAAATATGTTTTTAGTCCCTATATTATTAAGCAGTTTGGGTTAAATATGGTTTTAATTTCTATACTATTAAGCGGTTTTGGTTTTAGTTCTTTTTTCAAAGTAAGGTACATTTTAGTCCTCCTCCTTAAAGAAACTATGATTTCAGTTCTCCAAAACTAACACAGTTAAAAGCCAACTGATATGACTAACGATAGACTGATACTGATTTTTTTTCTTATACTGTGTCAGTGTTTCGTAGCTTTTCTCCCTCTCTCTTAGGATATCCTGTTGCAAGCACCACTGCATCAACATCTTGCTTTTCACCGTTAACAAGCTCCACGCACCCATTGTCGAACCTCTTTTATGGCTGGAACAACTTTTATGTCACCGGATTTAATTTTCTCCAACGTTCCAATGTCCAAAACAGGGGTCTTACCCTTTCTGTTCTTCCACGATAAAGGACCTTCCAAAGGTCTTTTCAGCCCAAACTTCTCCATGTTCCCCAACACCAACCACGCCAGCACCAATAGAATTTTGTCAACCACCCAATGTGGCAACCATTGCAGCATCAAAGTTGCCAATTCAAACGTTGACTTCCCAAAGACTTCTCTAGGCAAGACATGAACCTACCAAACCAAAATCAAAGCAACCCCATTTAATCACCGACTTCAAAATTATTCAAAGAACAACTTGTAAAAATAAGCAATTTAAGTGGGTGATATATTACGCACTCCGCATTCTCTCCGGTGGCCACCACCAGCCACCTACAAATGTACTCAAACTCATTCTTCAAAATTGTCATTTCATTTTAATTATTATTTTTTTTAATGAGAATCGGTCGCGGTTCCCTTAACAACCGCAGCCTAATCTGTGATATGACAGCGATTTTTATGTGAACCGCGATAGTATGACTTAATTAGGTTAAAAAAAACTTTGAACAATTTTCGTCTTCCACGCGATCAGTTTCAGAAAACCAAACTCTCGAATCGTCTCTGTCTCCGTCGCGATCAGTTTTCGTCTCCGTCAGCCTCTACATTGACGCCAGTCATTCCTTCGTCCGCCATTCTACATTGATGCCTATACCTCTCCGCCGCACCCCTGCTTCTTCGCCGGACCGCTGCTTCTCCGCCGCGCCAAATTTCTTTGCGAAGAGAGCCATAAGCAGGTATGGGAGCTAACCTGGTTTGATTTCAATATTTGCGTGATGTCTGATTGCTTGTGATGAATGTTCTTTCAGTTGATTTCAATTGGTTTTATGCTAAGGCTTTTGGGTTTGAATGTTCTTTCAATTGATGAATGTCTGATTGGGGCCATTCAGATGAAAATGGACGAATGGGGATTTTGGGTTTTCATGTTAAGACATATTTTTGCGTTGTTCATGTTTCGCAGTTTATAGTTTGAGTCCTGCAGTAGGTGATTTGTTTAAAAAGTTTAAAAAGCTGTGTATGGTCAAGTTTTGCACTGTTACTTATAGGCTTTTGAATCTACTTAGACATAAAAGTTATGGGAAGAAAGTACAAGAAAGGCTAATCCGAGACAGTAAATTGAATTAAGGTGAATCAATAATTGGGTGTACCACAAAAATCCCATAGTCTCCAGTTGAAAACTTTGACAATGTAAAGACAAGCCGTGGCAATAATTTAGAATAAATGCAGTGCTTTAGACATTGGATTACAACTATTTTAGTAATTAAGAGAGAAAGAAAAAGAGTGCTATTGAATGCTCCATTGAATAACATGAAAACATCAGACTGTTTAAAAGAATCTGTATTAGTATTTATCTTTTTCATTTAAGAAAATAATATTTTTTAGGAGACATATAACAAATAATTAGAGAACCTACTACCAAATATTGTATTTTTCTGGCAAGCAATTATTATGGTTTTGTGCTGCCCTGCCATTATTATTGTATTTTAACTCCTACAATCATTCAATACATGTATAGGAACACATTCTTATTAAACACAACCTCTGTAACCAAATTCGCATTCCTAGGCAGAGAAAAAATATCAGAATTTGGACAATAATCAAAAGCAAATATGTATGTACATATCAGAATTTTGACTTGGTTGCCTAAGTCTAGACTCGAATTATATATTAAAATAATAAGTGGAAATTATGGGATGAGGTTTACAATATCTCAGACCTTATAATTTATACGTTTTTATAATTTAAATTATAAGATTCAAAAAGTTTCTTGATATTTTTTTTTCAATGAATGGATTGAATATAATAGACTCACACAAAAGCATCCTTTGTCATATTAAAAAAATTTAGAAATTTAGCATGGGGTGATAAATGGCTAAAGATGTAGTAGTTTTTTAAATAACATTGTAATATTTTAATAACTTGAAGTAGGCATGAACATGAATGATATCGATAATGGATGCATTTTAAATAATTAATTATTTTTCATTCTGCCAGAGACATTTAATCTAAGTAGTGATGGGCTTATACGAAAAAGGTTAAGGTGTTAAAGACATTTTGTTATAAAATTACTGTCATACGTGCTGTAACAATGCCAATACAAGTAGCTGAAAGTGCTTAGTACAGAAAACAACTAGCTGATTGTTATGCAACTTAATCTAATTTTTTTACCTGTTAAATTATTGAATGACCTTTAGTAATACTTGACCTTTAGGTTTCTTCCATATTCTAATACTTGACCTTTAGTAACCAATTCAAGATTGTCGTCAGATAAGAAGTAAAGATTAGGATATGATGATTATCAATTATTGAGATTTGTTACTGTAAAACCCATGGAAGAAATACTGTTAATTATTAGTGATAAGCATGGAGCTGCTGTAGTAATACAAACCAAGGTATCTTAACTTAAATATCCTTATTACTGTATATAAGCTATTTAACAATCTTATTATAATATTTAAATCTTTTCCTTAATTTACATAGTAAAGTATAGCATAAAATAGAGATTGTAAAAAATATATTATTCTAATAATTAGTCTGAATATTCTTTCTTCTATTTTACACTTACTGAGGGTATAGTCGAAGAAATTAGTGCAAAAACTCTGTTCACAATGGGAAGATTATCAAGGAGCATAGCATCAGTTGTGATCTAACACTTGAATATTGATCATTCAACCCACAAAAATCTAACCACTTGATTCTTATTTTTCTCCTCTTTAATTTTCTGGATCACACCACATAGACGAACTGTGATAATTCCCATATGTAATTATGTGTGATTGAATGTTTGAATTGATTATTTGAATGCTTATTAATTATATGATTGTATGACTGAATTGATTGTATGATTGAATTGATAATTTTATATAGAAAATTGTATTATTGTAATTTTGTAATATTTAGGAATGGATCGAAATTGGATTAATTTACCACGCATTAGTGTTAAGTACGAGAGAGGGGTAGAGAAATTTATACAATTTGCACAACGTAATGAGGGTACAAGTGATGATGAAGTGAAGTTTAGATATCCTTGTGTGAACTGTTTGAATGGGAGAAAGTTGAACGCTATAGTTCAAGTTCCCTTGCTTGGTCTCATGAATAGGAGAAGCTCGCGTTTCGTGTGTCGATAGTCGGAGCGGTTCTCTTCGAGTTGGCAGAGTGTTCTTCTTCCGGTTTGTTCGTCGAAGGAAGGTTTTATCATATTTTCGTTCATTACTGTTGTAATCTGAAAAACCCTTTTTAGTGAAACTGTTAATCACTTTTTATAATGATTAACGACTGGACGTAGATTCTTTTGAATCGAACCAGTATAAAAACTACTTGTGTGATTTTTCTACTCCCTACACTCTTTAATTTTATTTGCACATCAACTGTTCGATAAATTTTCTCTTAGAAAATTTATTTCTAAAAACTGACCATTTTAATTTAAAAAAAGTGACCGAACACGCTTTCCGCTACTTTAAGTTTTATTCCGCTGCATTATACTCTCCGAACGATACCGATTGTTCCAACAATCTTTATTGTAATCATGTTTTTCCTTTCTCTCTTGTTGCATAATGAGAGAAAATACACGATTGATGTTGGGCAAGGACTCCATTAATAATATTTGTGTCTTCACAGTGTTGTAACAATCATTTAATCCTTTTAGAAAACAGACAACATGTTCCATTTCTCTATATTTATGAGAAATTTTCGACAGGTCACAACTGCATGGAATCTTGCGGCTACAACTTGGAATGGGTCTGAGAAATTCCAGCTCTTCCCATAAAACCTTGTAAAACATTGACTTACACTCCTTTCCCTTTGTTTGATAGAGTGAATTTCTTGCAGCAAGTCTGAAAATTTAAAATAATCTCCTTTAGAGAACCTTTCTTTCAATTCTTCCCATTATTCTTGAGCATTTTCCACGTATATAACACTCTCTGCTATTTGGGCAAAGATAGTCTTGATGATCCAAGATAGCACCATCCTGTTGCATCTTTTCCAAGAATCGAAAAGAGGGTCACTTCTTTGAGGTTTCTTGATCCCTCCATCTATGAATTTTAATTTGTTTTTGGAGAGGAGGGCTCTCCTCATATTTCTGCTCCAAGAGTTGTAGTTGGATTCATTAAGAGTATGAGAAATGAGACACATCCCTGGATTCTCTCCTGGGTGGAGATAATATGAGCTGGAGGGTTGTTAGAAGGATCCACTTTTTCCATAAGCAAGGAAGAATTATCTCCAAGAGAAACAACAATCAAACGCACTAGAAATAAGGGCAGAACAGGTCCTGGAAATCAAGGGCAACATAGTTTAAAAGAAAGATTATTTTGAAAGTTTTGATACTTTTAAATTTTATAATTTTATTTTTTGTATTTTCTAAATTATTTAAAAATGAATGTCATGTAACACAGATGACCTAACAAATACCAAAAAGAAAAGAGTGAAAACGGATTTTTAAAAGTAATAAAACGACACATACGATGGTACTAAAAATTGTATTTTTAATTTTGGGTTAAATATGGTTTAGTCCCTATACTATTAAGCGGTTTTGGTTTTAGTTCTTCTTTCAAAGTAATGTACATTTCAGTTCTCCTTCTTAAAAAAACTATGATTTCAGTTCTCCAAAACTAACACCGTTAAAAGCATGGTAGCTAACAATAAACTGATATTGATTTTTTTCTTATATTGTGTCAGTGTTTCATAACTTTTCTCCCTCTCTTTTACGATACCCTATTGCAAGCACCACTGCATCAACATCTTGCTTTTTACCATTAACAAGCTCCACGCACCCATTGTCGAACCTCTTTTATGGCTGGAACAACTTTTATGTCACTGGATTTAATTTTCTCCAACGTTCCAATGTCCAAAACAGGGGTCTTACCCTTTCTGTTCTTCCACGATAAAGGACCTTCCAAAGGTCTTTTCAGCCCAAACTTCTCCATGTTCCCCAACACCAACCACGCCAGCACCAATAGAATTTTGTCAACCACCCAAAGTGGCAACCATTGCAGCATCAAAGTTGCCAATTCAAACGTTGACTTCCCAAAGACTTCTCTAGGCAAGACATGAACCTACCAAACCAAAATCAAAGCAACCCCATTTAATCACCGACTTCAAAATTATTCAAAGAACAACTTGTAAAAATAAGCAATTTAAGTGGGTGATATATTACGCACTCCGCATTCTCTCCGGTGGCCACCACCAGCCACCTACAAATGTACTCAAACTCATTCTTCACAGAGCCACAGGTGGCAACGGTTTTCACCCTCCACAAGCCGCTGGTTTCATCGTACCTAGCAGACTGGACACACTGGTTGAATCGTGAGTTTATGTCGAAATGTTGTGCGTAGGATTCGAGATAATCTATGAACTGTTTCTTGGAGGGGTATCGGTTAGTTAAATGGTATTATTATCTTGAGTTCAAGGTGACAAGTAATTCTCTAAAGATTGTCGGCAATCTCCAATAAGAAACCAAGTAGATATGTTTATCAAGGTAAGAATTGATTGGCTTTTCATCCTTGGTATATATTCATTCAAATTTTATTCTAGACAGCAAGAAAGAACTCCATCGTGTCAAGCTACCACCAAATTAACACCAACCGCTTCCTTTCTCCTTTTTCACAAATTACGTATCAAATTCGCGTTCTCACACACTTTCCCCAAAAAATTTAACATTAAATTACATTTTAAAAAATATTACACATTAATTACATATATACATATTTTTAACTAAAAGCACACACTAACCACTCCACTGGTTACCAAAAACGGTGCGTTGAAGTGGAAAAATAAAATAAAATAAAAAACAAGAGGAATCCATTGGCTCTGGTGAGGAATCGATTAAAGTACAAACAAGCTGCACGTTGCATCTCTATCAAAGTTCTCTTCTTCTCCCTCATCAAAAGCTTTTTCAACAGTGTACGGTCTGTGGGTGTATTGTATATCGTAGTTTAGTTAAACGTATGCCAACAAAACCTAAACCCTCGCTGCCCCGATTTTCCTTTCTTTCTTCAGATAATCACAAACACAAAAATCGCTTATTGGTTTTCTTCACTGTTTGGGAAGATGAAGTTTCAATCTATCGTAGGTTCGTTGAGTGCATTGACAGTGAAGGATGGAAGGAAGGGTGGAAAGCAAGATGTTGATGCAGTGGTGCTTGCAACAGGGTATCGTTAGAAAGAGGGAGAAAATGTACGAAAAACTGACACATAGTCTCGGTCTGTTAACCATATGAGTTTTAACTCTGATAATTATGGAGGATTAAAATCATAATTTTTTTATAAAAAAAATTAAAATATACTTTATTTTGAGAAAGAGATTAAAATCAAAATCGTCTAAAAAAATATTTAACTCTTTAATTTTGTATATTGGACGACATGAGTGACCGTACAAACATCCAAAAGAAAGGAGTGAAAATTTATTTTTTAAATTTTAATCTTTATAGTTTTTATATTTTTCATTATTTTAGAAAAGCTATATTTATTATTGTTTAAAACAGTTTTATTTTCATGAATATTGAAAACAGTACTATAAAAAGAGTACGAAATTTTAATCAGTGAGAAAATAAAAACATAAATGTATACGTAAAACGTAGGGCATAACTAAAAACGGGGATAAAACTGGAAGACAAAGTGGGTGGGCAGCGGAGGGTAAAA